>CACSLK010000984.1:7708334-7743754 GCA_902706635.1 Striga hermonthica
AAAACGAAAAATACAACACTAATTTATGGCGGAGGAGCGGCGGCGGAGTCTGCGTTGCTCGAGCTGGCATTAGGGTCAAGCTGAAGGCCGGTATCAGAGGTCGAATCGCATGCTTCATTAAGAGGACGTTGTCGAATAGATTCAGCCATTGCGACCAACATGGCAGTTGGAGGAGTAGTATCATCAGGCAGAGCGAAGGTCTTCTTTAGAGTTTTTGATCGACCTAAGGTTCTTTCGAGCTGACCCGACCACCATTCATGCTCGGCTGGCAAGGAAGGGTCCCCGCGGAAGCTCGAGGACACCTTGGGCAAAGCATCCCAAATAGCCAAGGGGTCGAGCTGCTCGAAATCATTTTCAGCAATTTGCTCCCCGGCCTTTTGCAGGGCAAACTGAAAGCAGTCTACCCCGAAATCTTGCAACTCCTTTAAGTATTGTGGTGACTGCATGAAGTCAGCCACCACTTGCGCACGGTGTTCGCGGAGGAAGAGCTGCCCAGTGGTCGTCGCCCAAAGCATCTGCCGAGCTCGAAGAGCAGTGGCATTTGCATATCTTTGCCTATCCTCAGCATGGGCAGCCCTTTCTTTGGCCAAGGTGGCCTCCATCTCAGCCCGAGCCTTCTCCGCATCAAGTCTAGCCTTTTCTGCCTCTGCTCGAGCCTTCTCCGCATCAAGTCGAGCCTTTTCTGCCTCAGCTCGAGCAGCACGCTCTTGATCGAGCAAGGCCTCTTTTTCCTTCATGGCGGCCTCCTTCTCCACCACGGCAGCCTCCTTGGCTGCGAGAGCAGCATCTCTCTCCGCGAGAGCCTTTCCTTTATTACTAAGTTCTTCGTCGAGAGATTTAATCTTGACGTCGAACTCAGTTTTCTGTTCCGTCTGCGTCTCGCGGAGTTTGGCATTGTGCTGCAGGAGGGTCGAATTTTTGTCCTGCAGATAGCCAACGGTTTTCTCGAGAGCCTTGATCGACTTGCCCGAGCTATCCCGAGCTTCCTGGGCCAATGGTAAGAAATTGACCAAGCCCTATCAACAAAGAAGACAAGGCAATTCGGCGCATGAATCGACAACGAAAAAGGAGAAGAACCAGGGTAGGGTTAGAGGAGTAATACTTGAGCAAACCACTGCACGAGTTTGTCGCCAATCTCGGGCAGTGTGACGCCGGCCTTCTTGCGATCATCCTCGAGAAGGGCGCCCTCGAGGCGGTCGGCCACCTCGTTAACGGGGGCCGACAAGAGCGATGTCGATTGCGGGGCCAGTGGATCAGAGGGAAAATAGCCCGCACGCCCCCGCTTGGAAACAATTTCGCCCTGCTCAGTTCGAGAGCGCTTGCCCAAAGCTGACTCACGTCCCCCGTCATCACTCTTGCCGGATTCGACCAGAGTTTTGGTCGATACGACGAGAGTGGTTTTAGAAGTTTGTTGGACAAGGGGCAATTTTTCTGGGGTTTTGGTCTTAGAGGAGGTGTGAGGTTCGGAGGATTTATCGGCAATTTGGTTTTTAGGGTCTTTGGGATTGGGAGCTCGAGGACCTGTTCTCTGGGAGCGGTCGTCTGTTTTGTGATGATGGTCGATGGTCTTCTTACGATCGTCGCCCTTGGAATGGTGCTCGACGGCCCTCGAGGAGTTTGAAGATTTGGTGGTCGATTGGGAGGAAGATTTATGTTGCTGTTGTTGTTGCTGCTTTTGTGAGGGCGGCGGTTGTTGTTGCTGCTTTTGTAAGGGCGGCTGTTGTTGCTGCTGCTTCTCGGGGGGCGGCGGCTGTTTCAGCGGTTGAGGTTGTTGTTGTTGTGTTTGTTGGGAGGATGATTGTTGTTGAGATTGCTGCGGCCCCGGCGGAGGAGGTGGAGGCAAAGGGGATCCGCGAGGAGGCGATTGCGGTTGTGGTTCTGGTTGAGACCCCGCAGAGGTGCTCGACCCCTCGACTTGGCTTCCCGTTTTCTTCTTTAGAGGCGTTTTCCTCAAGGGGATGTTGAAGCTGGGAGTCTCTGCACGAACACATCAAACAGAATAAACTCAACATTAGCACGTACACCGATATAAGAGCAAGTATATAAAGACACTTAAATCAACCGACCGAAGATCACCTGGGTCATTATCAAGCCGAACGAGATCGAGGATCTCCTCTGTGGGTGGAGAAAGTGTCTTGTGGGTGAGGAGACCACAAAAATGGAGAAGATTCTCGTCTTGAAGAAGTTTTTCAGACGCAACGGTTTTGGAATTCAAAACATGGATCCGCTGGTCGAAGAGGGGGTTTGATGGAGGGGCCGAGGCTGCCTCCTTGGAAACATCCTTGACCCAAGGAACGGCAGGCCAGGGGAAGGGGACGTCGGGTCGAACAAAGATGAATTTATCACTCCACCCGGGAAGGTTGGAGGGGATGTCATTGATGAAATGCGCACCATTGCGACTTTTCAGGTAAAGACCCCGGCCCAATTTGGAGGGGCAGTAACAATAGTGGAAGAAATCTAGATCGAATCGACCCAGACGGACGCGGCAGAGAATGATGAAAGTGGTGATAAAGCGGATGGCATTAGGAGGAAGTTGGTGTAATGAAAGCGAGAACCACTCGCAGATGCGGATTATATCAGGGCTCAAAGGAAAACGCAACCCAAGCTTGAACTGGACCTCGAAAAAAGGGTAACAGTCTCGCGGAGGATCATCATATCGGTCGGAGGGGGAAGACCTAATGAACGCCCAACCCAGAGGTTGGCCGATTTTATCGGGATTAAACCAGGGATGAGAAAGAGAGGTAGAAGATGGTCGTTTGAAAGTTTTTTTGGTCGAGGACTGTTTGGGTGGAGAATTTGAAGGAGGAGGAACGGTTGAAGATGTGGGGAAAAAGGGCTGAGAAGAAATAACTTCGTCTTCCTTGGCTCGTCCATTGAGCCAAGGGGAGGTCGACGGTTGCGGAGGGGAATGTTATCCATGGTGTCGCCGGAGTTGGAAGAGGCAACACGAGCTGTGAAGACACGGGTAGAAAAAGTATCACCAGGGCGAAGAATCGAAAGAGGAACGACTTCAAGTGCAGAAGGCAAGATCTCAACCGAATCAGAGGAGGTGGTCGAGGTAGCAGGATCTGAAAACAAAAGAAGAGAGAGACAATATCAAAAAAGAGGAGAAGGGTATGAGGAGAAGGTTTTAGAAATTAGGGTTCCACGAAAAGGGGCTATTTTGAAGAAAGGGAACAGAGATTCCGAGAGGATTTTAAAAGGGAAGAGCTAAATCTACAGCAATCAACAGACAAACACCAAAATTCAATGCACAAATTCAAAACACCCAATCAGAAAACCTCAGATGCCCCATTCAACAACGAAAAGAGAGAAAAATTTCGCAAAACACAAAGCCCAGGTACAGGAAATAGAAAATGAGGAGAAAAACAACTTACTCATAATCACGGAGGAGAGAATCGGGGAAAACTTGAAGATGGCAGGAAAAATTGCTGACGGAAGCTAGGATTTTTGCAGAGAGAACTTTGAATGCAAAGGAGTTCAGGGAAGACGAAGGTGGAAAAAAGTCTGAAATTTCGCTAAGTACGGGTTTTATACTTGGGGAAAATTAAAAGGGGAAGAAGGAAGACCGTCGGATTAAAGCTAGATCGTGCGGCGGAGATATTAAATGGCACGGTACTCCAAGCGGGCGCGTTAGGCGAGGGGGCGTCATCATTAAAGACGTGGGACAGGCAACTTTATTGCTGGAAATTAATGAAGAATTATTCAAAAGAATAGGCGGGAAACCCTTCAACTGGTCGACACCCAATGATGGGCCACCCAGAAGATCGATAAGCATGAACTCACTCTTAGATCGAGTCATTCAGACTCGACCAGAGTGGGGGGGGGGACTAGATGATATAGGATATTATCTGTACAAAGACGAACCGATTTGGTGAGCCGGTCGAGAAGAGCAGACCGGGAGCAAACCAAGCCGAAAGGCGGGAATCCAAGGGATCGAGCAGCCCCAGGGCTCGACCACACAAGCGATCGAACAACCCAAAGATCGACTGCACTGGCGTTCGAGTAGCCTGACGCTCGATCAGACTGCTCGAGCTACCCATCAATCGATCAGATAAGTGATCGAGCAAGCTGAGTTATCGAATAAGCTGATCAACATAAGCCCAGACGCGTATATAGCAGACGCATGTGAGGGTCTCTGACTGAGCTTCAGGAGAATATTTACCCCATGTGCCGGGTGGACACGTGTCGACAATGTATTGGTGATAGCGATAACCACCTCTGACAACGCCCAAACGTCCCGCGGCACCTCTGACATGTGCGCGGCGTGTCAGAGTACGGACGGGCAGCTTGGGAATCACACGTATCCTTATCCGGGCAGCTATTAGGGCAGGTATCTCATTCCTATAAAAAGGGAATGAGCCTTTCTTCCTTAACACATGCTATTCATTCTCTAAATTCCAGTATACTCATACACATACTGACTTAAGCATCGGAGGCTCTTCACCGGATCCCACCCCCGGTGTGAGAGTTATTTGCAGGTTCTCGGCGTTCTACCGGCAAGGACAAGAATCGATCTACTCCAAACCGGACCCGGACGCTTACACTTGCATTAGGATGACATACGAGGTATTTTGGTAAGTAAGAATAATTATATGATGTGCTATTATAAATTATTTACGGTCACTATGTTCCAGTGCACTGGATTGATGTCGTCCCCGAAATGAGCTCAAGAAGGTACATTATGTTAAACCCTGTAGGTAGACGATTTTCTGAGATAATGGTTAAGGATCTGAGTGGTACTAATTTCCGAAATGAATAAAAAGTTGATTAATTATTTTGTCAGTAATTTAATTAATCAACGGACGTTATATCTTAAACATAAGGAGGTAAATCGATAAATCAGATTAATATTATTTAATCATGGAGGCTCAATTTTATTGGTAAAATAGTGGCTAAATGGGGAGAGCAATAATATTACTCTAGTGGGATGCTTTATTATTTAATTCTATTTAAATAGGAATTAATTTTAATCCATATTAATTAATTTAATTAGGAGAATAAAATTCCTACTAGAATCTTTTCTTTGGATTAGGAGACTAAGAAGTCTTCTAGAAGATGGAGATTAGTAGGAAATATATTTCCGACATTAAATAATTAATTGGAGTAGAATTAGGCTTCCTAAATTAGGAATTAATTTTATTCCATGATTATTAATTTAATTAGGAAATATATTCCTACTAGGATCTCCTCTAGTGTTAGGAGACTTAGGAGTCTTCTAGAATATGGAGATTAGTAGGAGTTCTCCTTCCTACATTAAATTAGTATTGGAGTAGAACTAAGATTCCCACGCCTAAATGGGATAAGGCCATATTTAGCACCTCCTTAAGGTCCCTAATGGAGCCTATAAATACACCATGTCCCAATCTCTCCTACATAGATATGCTGGCCGACTTTTCTCTCTACATACACACGAGAAATAGCTTCGTTCGAGAGTTAGGGAGATTCGATTAAACGCTCCACCAATTTTCATTGAAGTAGGTGTTTAGGTAATCCATTAGAAGGATTTTTGGTACAATATATTGAGCCTCTAATATACATATATTTCCAGTCATCACCATCACATAATCGCCGCCGTGATCCACCGCCGGAAAACACCCATCGCCGCCGAAAGCCACCCGAGCCCAGCCGATCGCTACCGCGAGCCACCGCCCGCAGTCGCGCCCAGCCGAGCCCAGTCCCAGCTCCCAGCGACGACGCCCAGCGATGCCCGGTGTCCCAGCGTGCTGCCTGTTCGCACGCCCATTCGCACCAGCTGCCAGCTGACGTCCGTCCGTGGTCCCAGCGCTCGTCCAACACGCGCACTTTATTCCTTGTGCGCCCAGGAGTCGCGCACATCATGCCCGTGTGCGTCCACCGCATCCCAGCGCTAGTCCGCGTAGGAGAAGGAGTACCGCCCGCGTGCACGCACTCGCCCAGTACCTGCCAGCGTCTACCCGCGCATCCCAGCAGTCACGCGTGTACGCCCAGCACCCAACGCACGCTCGCTGCGATCCGCGTACTCGCACGCTGTCCGCGCTCGATGCACACAAGCTGCCCGCCGCACCCGATGTCGAGACTGAGCCACCGTACGACCGGGATCCATTTGACGTGTCGATTAGAATCGACTAAAGGCCAAAACTATCAGCCCAATAGATTGTGGTGTTCAGACAAACTTCATCAACGATACTCTACATCATCTTAGAGTCGGCAAAAAGTTTAAAAAGTAAACGTCCATATCCTAACTATAGATTTCGCTGCGTTATGATTTATTTCGATTAGTTCAATGTTGTGCATGTTGTTTGACATTCCTCACAGAACCCAACACGGGGAATCATCGTTCCGCATAGTGATGGCCTTGTGATCACGGTTGAGGTGGCCAACTATGATGTTCAAAGGATTCTTATGGACATGGGGAGCTCGGGGGACATCATGTTTTAGAGTTGTCTGTAGTAGATGGATCTAGAGGTAAAAATAGAGCCAGTACACACGAGCTTGTACGGTTTCAGTGAGAGCGAAGTTAGACCTATGGGAGAGGTCACATTAATGGTAGCGTTGGGAAGGGCCTCTGCGAGGAGAATGAAGATGGTCAGGTTTCTAGTGGTTGATGCGACCTCGGCCTACAATATCATTCTAGGTTGCCAAAAATTAAATTCTTTTCAAGCGGTCGCGTCTACTTGGTGCATGAAGGTGAAATTCCTGGGGGGAACGAAGTGGGGGATGTCATAGGAGATCAGCTGCAAGCTCAGTGCTGCTACGAGGTAATGTTAAAGGCAACAGAGGCCCAGAGCAAGAAGCAAAAGCACGACTCCCCTAAGTTTTCTCACCAGAGAAAAAGACAGGAGTTAAGGCTGAGCTCCCAAAACGGGCTGATGGAAGTAGAATTGATTGAGGAAGTAGCGGACAGACCACAAAGGTAGGTAATCATATGGAAGATGGCATGGCCCAGGCCTTAATACTGCTACTGCGGGAACTTATTGATATGTTTGCCTTCTCAGCAGACGACCTCAAGGGTATAAGTCCTGAGATAGCGGACTCAGTTAAATATAGACCTGACAGTGCGGCCGGTGAAACAGAGAAGATGAAATTTCGGCACCGAGCTTGATGAGGTGATAAAGGTTGAGGTGTAGAAATTATTGAAAGCTAGACACCTACAGCCTATCCAGTTCCCGGAGTGGTTGTCAAATTCGGTAATGGTACATAAAGGGGAAGAGAAATGGCGAATGTGCATAGATTTTAGGGTTATGGACGTTACCTCTTAAAAACAATTTTGACTCAGAGACGATTTTGAATACCGTTGATGCAGTTCGTCTGAACACCACAATCTAATGGGCAGATGGATTTTTCTTTACTCGATCCTAATCGAAAAAGCAAATGAAGCTCAGCCACACGGTCGGTTGCTGGCAGGTCGCGAACGGCAGCGGGTGCAGACAGATCCTGGTCGTTGATCGGGACACTGGCAATGGTCGATGACTGTGCGAATGCGCGTCGAGCGCTGGTGATGAAGAATTACGTGTCTTATCCCAGATTGTGAACAAACGTGCGCTAACAGCCTTCTCTTAAACACGATAAATTGTGACGAAAGACGCTCTAAGGCCTTCTTTCGAACACGGTTGTGATAAAACCCGCACAAACGGCCTAGTTCTAAACATGAGATTTGCTCTTGCGAATGATTTTTTATTACTAAATAACGATCACCATATTGAATGAGAGGACAAGTATTTATAGATGCTTAGTGTGTCTATTCCTAAACCAACTAGAATCCTAACTCTTGGAAATAAATAAATCTCCTAAGGCAACTAGATATCCTATAATCTAAGACTTACCAAATAATTAAATAGATAATTAGGCACATGCCTTTATTTCAAATCCTAACCAAACTAAAATTCCTAATATGCTAAGGGAATCGGTCTATGGCCATCTAGAAGGATCTTGTGTTGTCTTGCACTGCACTTCGTCCGGGAACCATAGTCGTGTTGGCTAGTCCTTGTCCTCTAAGGTTTCAGGCTCCCCCGCATCATCGCGCGCGCCTGCACCGTACACGCTACCCGCATCGTTCACCGCGTGTCCGTTGGCCATCGCTCGCGCGTGCTTAGGTATTGTGCCTTGCGCATGCTCGCCCATCGTGCCCTTCGTGCACCTTCTTGTCTCACCATGCACGTACCCGCCACGCTCGCGAGTGGTTGGCACGCAAGCCTCCACTCGCTCAATCGTTCACCCTTGGTCATCCCTTGTGTGTGCCCTTTACCTGTCCTCTCGCTCTAGCTCACCACTCGTTCCTCTAGCCTTATAGTCGGCGCCAGTCCACCACGCCCTATCAAATGAACCTTCCATCGCGTGTTGTTGCCCTGCGCCTTGTCACCCGGTTGATGCGTATTTCACCTCGACGCGTTATGCAGTTTTGATGTGCACGACCATTACTCGCCTCTCTTGCACATGCGCGGCAGTCATACTGAACCCTTACGCGTCGTTACTTGGGGCTTGAGTGTGGCTCATCCTTATCATCGGATGGGTCGATGACCGCATCTTCATCATTCCCGCCCTCTTCAAGAATTTCTTTGTCCTCAAGGATAATGAACTTGATACCCTCTTCTTCATTTGGTTCTTCCAAGTGTCTATGGTGTGTAACTCTATTCGCTTTTTAACTCGTTCAAATTTCATGGACCCTCTCTTGTAGTCGATAGTCACGGGCCCTAACGTGTCCAACCATTTCACCCCTAGCACTACGTCTGGTCCGGTCAACGGTAGTGCGTAGAGATCTACCTTCAAGTCCTCGCGTTGCACGCGCATTTTAACTTTTCTGAATAGTATGTTACTCTTTAGTTCCTCACCATTTGCAATCCTTACTCCAAACGGTACAACCCTGGTCATGGGAACTTCCAATTTTACTGGTGAAGTCCTCGTTAATAAAGTTAAGGTTCGACCCACTTTCGACCAATACATCGACTTCTCGTTCGATGATCTCCGCATCGAAACGTGTCATCCTAGGCCCTCGTATTCTGCTTATCGTGTGTAATATCATCTCGCTCAGTTCATTGTGCTCGTGCTCATCTCGACCATGTTCCTCGTCAGGGTTGAACTTAAGTAAGTACACTTGTTTCCCTGTGCATCTGTGTCTGGGAGTGAATCGCTCGTTGCACGTGAAACACAGTCCCTTCTCGCGCCTTTTTTGAATTTTCTCTGAGGTTAATCGCCATATGTGGCTTGTCGTCCTCGTGTTGTCGGCGTTCGGCTTGGTCTCGGCCTGTGGAGATGGTTCGTCAACTGCACTTGTGCGTCCCGACTCCATGCGCCAGTCACCGCAGTTTGCTTTGCGAACCGTGACCAGGTGGTCCTCGTGCATACGGGCAGACTCCATAGCTTTCCGCATTGACCTTGGTCTATCAAGCCAAACCTCGGCAGCTAACTCCGCCTTGAGTCCTACAATGAATACGCCTACAAGTGCGCTCACAGGCCAATCGCGCACGTGACTTGCAATGTGCTCGAATGCCTTTGGTAATTATGGAGTTTTGCACTTTGTCGTATTCGAGAGAGAGACTCGTCGTAGTCATAATAATCGCTCGACCCAAATCGCATGATGAGCTCCTTCTCGAAATCCCTCCAACGTACGTGCACACCTTTAATTTTGTAGACTTGAGTGATCCATTGCCACCATACGTTTGCTTCACCATCTAAGTAGTAGGCTGCGAGTTTGACCCTCTCGGCCTTGGGAACGTCACCGATGTCGAAGTACTAAACGGCTTGGCTTAACCATGCGTCCGGGTCGGTTCCTGTGAACGTTGGCATTGTGATCCTTGGCTTCTCGAACCTTCGGACCTCGTGACGGTATGATGCGCGCGTCTTCCTTGATCGCTGATCATCGTCGTCGTAGTGTGATCTCGGGCTACTCCATCTAACGGACGTCGAGCTCGATACGTGACTCCTTTGCGGTCATCGTGTGATGCATGTGAGTTTCCTGGCTAGATCGTGCACCATGAGTTCAATTTTTGCCAAATTATCGTTGGTGGTGTGTTGGCCGTCGCCAATCGTCTTCAAGATTCCTCCAATGCCTCGATCCTTTATCGGTTTGCTATATATATATATACATATACATATATATATATACTAAAATCTCACGAAAGAAAATAAAATTGAAAGAAAGAAAGAAAGAAGAATAAGGCACACGATTGGTCTCTCTCAATGAAAGCACCAATGATAAAGAATCAAATCGTGTATCTTGTCCCTAATTTGAATAAACGTGGACTAACGGCCTTTACCTAAACACGATAAATTGTGACAAAAGGCGCTCTAAGGCCTTCTTTCGAACACGGTTGTGATAAAAACCGCACTAATGGTCTAGTTCTAAACACGAGATTTTCTCTTTTGAACGATTTTTTATTACTCAAAAACGATCATGAAGTTGAATGAGATGACAAGTATTTATAGAGGCTAAGTATGTCTAATCCTAAATGATATAGCCATACTGAGGCATAACGGTTCAACCCAAATAGACGACCGAGCAGCAGGCATGATAGTCGACCCACTCTAATAGACTGCATCGAGTGGACTTCCGCGAAGTCGTTTCCTCTTATGAATCTCTAGAGAACTGCCTCCAGCCTAACAAGGTCCAGGTGACTCTATAAGTTGACCTCCAGAAGTCGACATCTAGAAGTCTACTTCCCTCAGAAAGACGGATAGGCGCATCATGATCTACCGACGTTTAAGAATGACCTAAGTCGACTCGACAATACCCTAAGTTAACTTAGGATGCATCGAGGCTCCAAGACCTCCGACGACTCCTATATACTTCAACATATCATAATGAAGCCTTCAAGGATAAGAAGGAATCTGGATGCTGACTAGGAGGTGGACGGAATGCGAACCGACCAGGGTATTTTGGACATTTCCCGTAAGTCGGCTAGGGCATTTTGGGAACTTCAGGTAAATGTTCTACTTCTATATTAAGGAGTTGAGGTAACTCCCAAACCCTAACTCACATTCATTCCATACTCTTCTCTTCTGCTGCTGCTCTCTCAGAGTAGTCTCTCTCCATCTTACTCATATACTGACTTGAGCGTCGGAGGCTCTACGCCGGAAACCCCTCCGGCGTTGAGTTTTTGTAGGTATTCTCGTGGTCCAGTGACGGTTCGAAGGCGATTTAGGCAAATCTGGGCTCGTTTCAACTGGTTCGCTCTAGATCTGAGACAAGACCCATCATTTTGGCACCGTCTGTGGGGAGTTCTTGAAGGAATAGAGAGATTTGCACCTAGCTCTGATCTGTCTCTGATGGCTGAGAAGAAAGTATTGCAGAGGAATCTGAACGAGGATTTCAGGGGAGCATGGTTGGACAAGTTCGCTCCGCCGATTCCCAACCCCAGGCCGCCACTTCCAGTGTTCGGCTTCTCATCGTTCGGGACACACGCGCCATCAGGAGTGCGTGTTGAGGAGGAAACGCCTATTACCCCACCTAGGGTCAAAATCCCAGCACTCACGCAAGGGGGGCCCAGCCACGTGAAGAGCACAAGTAGAGGAGTCGATGGGCAGGAATTGACCGAGACATCTTTGAGTTTGGGGAGGCAGCCTGGGCCACTCGAGCAGGTAGCGTGGCCACCACATCGAGTCGAGCAACAGACACTGACCATGACGAGAGGCGAGATGGAAAAAATGATTGTTGAGGCAGTAGAGGCCCAACTTAAGCAGGCGCAAGTCAAGCAACCCAGCGTCGAACAACCCAGGGTCAAGCAACCCAGGATCGAACAACCACCCCTTGAGCGTGAACAAAAAGTAGAATCCGAGGAAAGGCAAAGCAGGAGAGCGGATGAGGAAGAATCCTCCGTTAGAACTATTAACCCATAAGCTAGAAACGACACTCTAAAGCAGCTGATGGCTCAGGTGCGAGATTTGCAGGCTCGAGTCGAGGGGAGAAAAATGGGGAGCTCGAGAGGACACCCCTTCTCACAACACATTCTAGATGACGACTTACCTCAGGGGTTCAGAGAGCTCAATATCTAGTATGATGGGTTGTCTGATCCCTCTCGACACCTGAGGAGTTTTGAGAACATGGCGGTGTTGCATCGTTACAATGATTATGTTCAATGTCGAGCGTTCTTGACAACTCTACGAGGTCCTGTGCAAGGCTGGTTCCACCAATTTCCCCCAGGAGCCGTCAATAACTTTGAAGGATTTAGCTCGAGTTTTCTGAACCAATTCACAAGTGTGAAGGCCCAAGAAAAATCTTACCTTATCTTGATAGGTATTCAACAGAAGGAAGGAGAATCATTGCGAGATTATGTGGCGAGGTACACGCGGGCGTGTGTCGATGTACCCTCAGCCACTGAGAAGATTAAGTCGGCTGGACTCACTAGAGGATTACTCCCAGGGTTGTGCAGAAGGTCCTTGGCAAAGCGACCTGGGAGGACTTTTTATGAAGTCTTGGGAAGGTGTGCCAAATATATGAATGTCGAGGAGGCGGGAGCCGACTTCTTGCAAGCCGAAAAGGTGAAAATCGAACCCCGAGATGAGAAGAAGGATAAAAAGCCAAGTTCGCCGGTAGAGAAGAAGGGATCCCCGAGCGAAGAAAGGGAGAGGCGGTCAAGAGGGTGGAGGCAGACTCAATACACCCCCTTGTCGTCTCCGCAAGCGAGAATATTGGAGGTGATAGAGAAGGAGATCCATGACAATGTCGTCACATGGCCTCGAACGAGAAAGGATGGACCGACAAGGCCCAAAAGCAATTTGTATTGTCGATTCCACAAAGACTATGGGCATAACACTGACGATTGCAGGCACCTCAATAACGGAATTCAAAGGCTGATCAAAGCAGGCCATCTGAAGGAGTTCATTTATAAAGATCGAGAGAGGACCAGTCGACGAAGGGAAAGAAGCAAGAGCCCTCGCAAGAGGGCGAGAACACCCGAGAAGGAGGAACTTCCCAGAAGAGGGGTAATTTATATGATATTCTAAGGACCGACTGATGGAGATTCAAATCGATCCAGAAAGGTGTACGCTCGAGGGAGTCACGGGAAAGTCGAGGTGCAGCAAGTCGATGAGAACGACCCAGTGATGAATTTTGGGCCAGCGGATATAGGCGAAGTCGATAGGCCACATAACAATGCTCTAATGATAACTGCCCAAGTGTCGGTTTACGAGGTACAAAGGGTTTTTGTTGACACCGGGAGTTCTGTGAACGTGATTTTCTACAATTTCTTCAAGAGGATGGAGCTTGATCTCGAATTAAAACCCCTACACACATCACTCTTTGGATTCAATGGCTCAGAAGTCGCACCCCTAGGAGAAACCATGCTCGCAGTCGTCCTTGGAGAAGGAGACTTACGGAAAGTCAAAATGGTGAGATTTGTGGTGGTCGATGTCGAATCAGTCTGCAATGTGATTCTCGGGAGGCCCGCGCTGCACGCGTTCCAAGCGTTGGTATCGACTTATCACATAAAACTGAAGTTTCCCGTGGGAGATCGAGTCAGAGAAGCTCGAGGAGATCAAAAACTGTCGAGAACCTGCTACCAAATAGCAATCAAAACCAACCAGCGAGCAGAGATCAGGGAAGGGAAAAAATCGATGTCGAGTGAGAAAAGACCAAGAGGGAGTGACCTCGAGCCACATGGAGGATTGATGGAGATCCAAATCGAGAAGAGGGAGGACCAAACCACCAAAGTGGGGAGAGAGTTGGAGGACGAATGGCGTAGACAATTGGTTGAGTTGTTGAAGGAATTTAGGGACATATTTGCTTTTTCCCATGAGGAGTTGACGGGAATCAACCACGAAGTCATGGAGCACAAACTCAATGTCGACCTTCTCAGAAAGCCTGTAAAGCAGCAACTCAGACATCACGGGGCTGAAATCGACAAGGCTATTGAGGTTGAGGTAGACAAGCTGATGAAAGCCAAGCACATAAAGGAAATCCAATTCCCTGAATGGATATCGAATACATTGATGGTAAGAAAGGCACTAAACAAATGGCGTATGTGAATCGACTTTCGCGATTTGAATTTAGCGTTTCCCAAAGATCACTATCCCTTGCCAAGAATCGATCAAATAGTCAACTCCACGGCTGGTTGTGAATTGCTAAGTATGATGGACGCATCTCAAGGGTATCATCAAATTCCCTTGGCCCCGAAAGACCAAAGCAAAGTCAGTTTCGTGACGAGTAAGGGGACATACTGTTATGTCGTCATGCCCTTTGGACTCAAAAACGCAGGAGCAACTTACCAGAGATTAATGGACCGAATTTTCAAAGCCCATATTGGGGGAAATATGGAGGTGTACGTCGAGGACATCTTGGTAATGAGAAAATCCTCAATTTCACATCCGAATGACTTGAGAGAGAGGTTCGAAACCCTTAGAGCATTCACAATAAAGCTAAATCTAAGAAGGTGTGCCTTCAGAGTGAAGGGGGGACGATTCCTAGGGTATGTCGTCACAGAGAGAGGGATTGAAGTGAATAAGGATTAGGTGAAGGCCATACTCGACATGGCCCCACCAAGGAATATCAAGGAGGTGCAAGTCCTAACTGGTCGATTGCGGGTTTGAACAGGTTTATTGCTCGGGCCGCGGATAAAAGTTTCTCATTCTTCAAGCTACATAAAAAGAAATCGACTTTTATATAGAGTGGAGAAGCTCAAGAGGCGTTTGAAAAATTGAAAGAATTCTTGAGCGAGTTGCCTTTATTAACAAAACCTGAACCTGGAGACAAATTGGTGTTATACATCTCGGTGGGGATGGTTTCGATGAGTTCGGTTTTATTGAGAGAAGAAGGAGGCTCCCAGTAGTCGATATACTATACTAGTCGAGTATTCCAAGGAGCCGAGATGAGATATTCTGAGGTCGAAAAAACCGCTCTGACGTTGATAATAACGGCTAGGAAGTTGATGCCATATTTTCTAAATCATGCGATAGTGGTGCGGACGAACTTTAAACTTGGAGAAACCCTGGGTTGACCTACAATCTCAGGTCGACTCGTGAAATGGGCAGTTGAGCTGAGTGAATACTCCATCAGATATGAACCCAGACGAGCCATAAAGGCTCAAGCCTTGGCAGATTTCATCCAAGAAGGTACCAAAAGAGAAGAAAAGAAATGGATCATGCATGTCGATGGATCCTCGACTGCTAAAGGATCAGGCCAGGGCGTTGTCCTCGTGTCCCCCGAAGGTGAGCAACTCGACTTCGCCATCAGAATAGGATTCAAGGCCAACAATGAAGCGGAGATGAGGCACTAATCAAGGGAATTCGACTCGCATTCAGTGGAGGAGCAACAGATATCGAGGTGCATTCTGACTCACAACTCATCATGGGCCAGGTGCTAGGGAATTGCGAGATAAAGGAGGACAAAATGCTGAAATATGTCGAGGAAATTCAAAGCCTCATACAAAGCTTGGAAAGATTTGAGTTTACACAAGTCCCATGAGAAAAAAACATGCGAGCCGATTGGCTCGCGAGGATTGCAAGTTCAAATGAAGGAAGGATGAGGGGACACATTACCACGATACACCTGGAAGGAAGTGTCTTTGAAACAATTGAAGTCAATGAGAAAGATGATTGGAGGAAGTCGATTCACGTGCTTTTGCAGTGGCGTATACCTGTAGAAGATAAGTAAGAAGCAGAGAAAGCTGCCTGATACCTAACCAAGTACTTTGAAGTCGATGGGGTCTTGTATAAGAAGTTGATGGTTGGCCCTCACCTGCGACGTGTTTCCGAAGAGGAAGGAAGTCATGTCCTAAAAGAAATTCATGAAGGATGTTGCAGGGCGCACACAGGGTCTTGAGCTTTAGCCGGCAAAGCTCTACGAGCGGGCTATTACTGGCTAAGAATTCGAAAGATGGCCGAACAGTAAGTGCGAGGATGTGAGAGGTGCCAGCGTCATGGTCCAATTCCCCATATCCCGGCTGAAACCATGACGACGATCAATTGTCTGATCCTCTTCGCACAATGGGGATTCAACTTAGTGGGTCCACTGCCAATGGGAGCAGGGTAAAGAAAATTCCTTGTAGTCGCAGTCGACTACTTCAGCAAATGGGTCGAGGCAAAACCCTTGGCAAATATCACCGAAGAAAAAATGATATAGTTTTTATTCAACAACATTTGTTGTTGATTCAGAGTCCCAAAGGTAATAATCCCAGATAATGGAACTCAATTTCAAGGCTGGCGAATACAAGCGTGGTGTCTCGACATGGGTATTAAGCAACGATTTGCCTCAGTGGCGCACCCCCAAGCGAATGGCCAAGTCGAAGTGACAAACCGAACCATTCTCCAAGGATTGAAGAAGAGATTGGAAAAAGCGTTAGGATCTTGGGTCGACGAGCTAACAACAGTCCTTTGGTCCTATCGGACGAATCCTAGAAGTTCAACTGGTCAATCCCCGTTCCACATAGTCTATGGAATGGACGCGCTCCTTGTAACACCCCGCTATGTCATAATTATCAGAGTAAATTTTTCGCAAAAGCTTTATAAATATAACGTGTTCGGTTGCGAAATCCTAAATCGGGATATCACTAAAATCCATTACTTAGCTTTGAAATCAGGTACCTTTATTTTTTATTTCAAGAAAACGGATTATTATAATAACTCGACATACTATAAACAATCCAATTTGTGAATCAGATCAAAATAGATAAGTTTAAAAGACAGTAGCGTCAGCAGAAATCATAGCGTGGCCAAACATATATATAAAACTGTAGAAACATGATCCCGATCCACTCGTCAGCTCACACCTCCGGTCCGACTCTGTGACATGAAAACATAGATAAACATGGGGCGTGAGCACTAAAATCCATTGTGCCCCGTAGGAACTCATACTAAAGTAACAGTGAATCTAATTGTAATATCATGATCAATAGCATGTAAAAACGTGGTACCGGTACAATATAAAAATCATGAAATGGCATGGCATAGCATAGTTGTAGCATAGCTACAATATCTGCCAACACAAACGTGCCGGACACTATCTGCACACTCTAGTAGGCAGATAAGGCCACTAGAACCTAGAATGGGTTTACGCACCTGGAACTGCTACCATTCTAAGCGGATACATAGCATGATACATACTTCGAACATTGTCGAGTAATTTTAATCAATGTAATACCCAGTCTGAGTCTCCACCTGAACCGTCGATATGAAAATGGTAGTGCTGATGACTGTAGACTGTTCAAACTGTAACATGATATAAACAACTACAAAGTACTATGCACAGACTGATTAAAATAACTGGTTAATATGTTAAGATGTTCTTCTTGAACTTGACATGACACCTAGACTTAACCGGTGCAACTGGAACTGGTTTAAAAAAGAACTGGACTGATATGAATGAACTAAACCGGACTGGAACTGGTTGAAAATGGAACTGGATTGATATGAATAAACTAAACCGGACTGGACCTGGAATTTAACTGAAATCTGACATGAACATGGACCAGATCAGTAAATATTAAAACCTTAGATAAACCGGTCTGAACCGGCCGATTCGCTGGCTGGCCGGACCGCCGGCCTGCTGTGGCCTGGCGGTCGGACGCTAGCTTGGCTAAGCAGCTCAGTCCCACGCTCGGCCTGCTGCTACCTGGGCGCGGTTGCTGGCATGGGCTGGGCTCGGTTTAGGCACAACCGACCTTCTTGGTCATGACTAGGTACGGGCATGGACGTCCGCACATTCCGGCATGCTACTGGGCATAGTCAGTGTGGACTGAACTTCGCTGGGCACAACAGGCGTTAGCCTGGGTCAACTGGACATAACCTCGAGCACTGGCGTGCGACTGGCGCTCATGGAACGGCCATCAAGTGCAACTGGGCAATGTCTTTTGGGTTTTATTAGGAACGTCGACAATGTGCACATTCAAATCTATTGAATAATAAATCCTAACGCAGCGGAATCTATAGTTAGGATTAGGACTTATGGTTTAAAATTTTTGCCGACTCTGAGACGTTTCTGATTTTCGTTGATGGAGATCGTCTGAACACCAAAGTCTAATGGGCAGTTAGACTTGGCCTTTCTCGATTCTAATCGAGTCAACATGGTGCTCCAATCGCTCATCAAGCTCATCCGATCGTCTTGGACCCTCGGTAGGTGAATCGGACTGCTCGAACCGCTTGGGAACCGCCTTGGACACAAACCGGTGTTGCTGGACTGCTCCTGGACCTGTTGGACTGCTCCTGGACCGGGTCTGGGCTGGCTGGTCGCAATCTGGCCTACCTAGAGTGAGCTGGGCGCATCTGGGGCGCTAACCACATTGCTGGGCCGAGTGAAGTGCATCTGGGCCGCGCACAAGAGGAAATTGGGCCGAGGAGATGCGCAATTGGGCCTGGTAGAAGCGCTGCAGACACGGGCTAGAGACCGGGCTCTCGCGGGCTGGGACTGAGGGAGAAGCGGGCCTGGCGCAGGCTGGGACGCGGGCTCACAGCTGAGAGAGTGATCGGGCCTCGCGGGCCCAGAGCGGGCCGAAAAGCCCGCACTGCTGAATCAAAATAAAAATGCTTGTAACAAGGTTCGAACCCGCGACCTCTCCCACGTAATAGCGCGCTGAAGATCACCACGCCACACGCTATCTTTTGTAATGGACTCACTTCGCAAATTGAAGAACGTGAACGCTTGCTGAAGACCTGGGCGCGGACATCATGCGTGAACAGTACCTGGGCGCGCGAAATTTGACGGAAAGCTGGGAAATATATTTATTCGACGGGATACGAATAACAACCTTCAAATCTTCTATTGTATGACCTTTACACAATCACTAATAAATCTTGGTGGAGCGATTTATTAGATTTCCCAAAACTTCTTGATCATCTTCTTCTAAGACCGTACGGTGCTAACCGAATTTTCTCTCTCGAAGATGAATTTCTCTCTTTTTTTTCTCGCTTGAAGAGGCCGAATTTCTCCAGCCCTTCAGGGAGAAAAATGTGTAAAGCTTATTTTAGAGGTTAGGGGACCTAGTGTATTTATAGGCTACAATAGGGACCTAAAGGAGGTGCTAAATATGGGCTTATTCCTTTAGGTTTAGGAATCCTTATTATCTTCCATCTCCTTTTCCCATCTAGGATAATATTCCTAGTAATTAATTACCTTCTAGAATGCTCCATAGTCTCCTAACCCTAGGTAATATTCTAGAAGAAATATTCCCATCCTTAGGGAATTATGGAATATAATTAATTCCTAATTTAGAAAACCTAATTCTACTCCAATTAATAATCTAATGTAGGAAATATATCTCCTACTAATCTTCATCTTCTAGAAGACTCCTTAGTCTCCTAATCCCTATAGAAGATCCTAGTAGGAATATTATTTTCCTAATTAAATTAATTAATATGAAATAAAATTAATTCCTAATTCCTAATCTTGGAATTAGTTAATAAAACATTCCACTAGAGTAATATTATTGCTCTCCCCATTTAGCTCCGAATTACAATTATTTCGTTTCCACTGATTAAATATATTAATTCAATTGATCTATTTATCTCCCCATGTTTAAGATATAACATCCGTTGATTAATTAAATTACTGACAAAATAATTCATCAACTTCTTATTCATTTCCGAAACTAGTACCACTCAGATCCTTAATCATTATGTCGGATAACACATCCGCCTGCAGGGCTTGACATAATATTCCTTCCTGAGCTCATTTCGGGGACGTCATCAACCCAGCCTACTGGGACACAGTGACCGTAAATAATTTTTAACGGCACATCATATAAACACACTTATTTACCAAAATACCGAGTATGTCATCCTAGCAAAATAGGAATCACCCTTGATAAATCAAATAAATAAGTAATGAATACATATGCCCATTTTATATTATCTTACAACTTAAGAGTACGCATCAATTACTGAAGGTCTAGATTACAACAACGGTCAGTGAGCCTCATAATCTTATCCTTTCGTGGTCATGTTCAACACTTAACATAAGTGCTAGTGTAATCCTTCAGTCAAAGACCAACTGAATCAAGAATACACTACAGTCTTTTTCCAAGTGGGGTCTCAGTGCCAGTCTAGACTGTGAACGAATAGTTTAGTCTTATTAGGAACCGATAGGTGATCTTTCTGTTCGAAACTCTTCGAACCACACTACCTCAATATAAAACATTGAGTATGATTGCATAAATAAATAAACTGCAAGCATATGTACTTTGACGGAAACATGATGGCCAGATCAAAATAGAATTGATAGATTCTGTAAATAGGAGCTTTTACAGCATACCTCTAACAAGGTTGACGGTCGACTAGACTCGTGTCGTGGCGAAGGGCGCTGCCGGGTACTGTGGTTGCCGGCACTTACGCGACTGGGCACTGCCGGGCGCTACCAAGTGCCACAACAGACAACTTGACACATGGACGTGCGAATTGGCGCTGACTGGCGTGAACTGGTGCCAATCGGGTGCTACCGTGCGACCCTGATGGCATCATTCATCTCTGACATTATTTGATCAATGAAAAAAGTAAAATAGCTACGAAGAGGATGCTTGAAATCCTCAGTAGGTGTAAGAGAAACCAACTCCCAGTCGGAGGGAAGGCCACTGTATTCCCTGAAGCCATCGATTTCGGCTGCAGGGGCATAACAAAAGGGGTTAAGAACATCTAACTTCACTACAGGACAGGCTAAAGTAACGGCTCGACTGAGGGAGCTATTATTAACGAATGTACAGAACTTGTTCTATACACAAGAATATCCAAGAGCCTAAGGGGAATACCTCGAGGGATTAAACTGAGTCGAGGTGATTTTGAGGCATGAAAGGAGTTCTCGGAGTCTTCCATTAGAGTTCCCAACAACAATGCCTGATTATATACATCCCAGTCGACACCGAAAGACGAAGCAGTGGAATGAGCAGAATTCTCTAGCTCGACATTTAGACCGGCACTCGGTTCGACAGCAATTATTTGTACAGAGACATAACTTGAATAGTCATCGATTTCACGGGTAAGAGATGCAGAATCAGGGTCGGAGTCAGAATCTAAAAGAAGAGAGAGAAAAAAAGGGCAATCAGGGAGATGTGAAATCTTTCTACAAAGTAGTTGCCGTAGGCTTTTGGTTACAGTTAACCTGGACGAACCTTTGCCCAGAGTTGTCAACATCAGACTGGGAGATCAAACAGCTCAGGTAACATTCAAATACGAAAAGCTTCAGAATCTTTGTCACTACTATGGTATGATTGGGCACTTGGATAGAATCTGCTCAAAACGGATTTCAGACATCAATAGCAACTCCCTCAAGGAAGGCCAATATAAAGATTTTATGAAAGCAGCAGAAGACCATAAGTGGTTTGATAATGCAAATTCAGGTTCCAGAGGCTCTCCTTATATAGAATCCTCTACTGGGAATGGGAACAGATCTCCTCCAAACACATCATCTCAGCAAGCTGAAACCAGTCATCAGATAATCCCTATTTCAGAAACCACACCATCTAAAAACAAGGAGAAAGAACAGGATTCAGTAGCTTCAGCTTCTCACACACCAAAGTCCAAAGACCTCTCAGTTAAATCTACTTTGCAAATTGTAGAAGCAAGTAAGATATTGGAGTTAGATCCAACTCCGTGTACCCCAGAAGAAGTTCTCACAATTAGTGACACTCTGATTACCAACTCTTCTCACCCAATGAAAACTTGGAGAAGGGACAGAAGCAAAGCTGGCAAACTTCTGAGAGTGTCACCTATTTCTATTCTTACTAAACAAGATTCATTAAGGAAAAGGCTTAGGACCCCAGAGGAAGAGCAATCAAATTCCCATCAGTAGCTCAGCCTAAATCAGACAACCCAAAATAAACAGAAGCATCAGGGACAAAATGAGAATGTGGGGGCTGCCAGCCTTGAATGGCACCCACAGGATAAATGTTAGCTATGGTGTGGATTTGTAGAGGGCTGGGTGAGCCCTCTACAATTTTCCAATTGCGAGAGTTAAAAAAAACTCATCACCCACATTTTCTTTTTCTCTCAGAAAAAAAAAAAATAAAAAAAAATAAAAAAAATAAAAAACTTTTGTTAAATCTATTGGTACTAAGTTAGGATATGCTGATAGAATTTGTATTGTTGACCCCACTGGTCTTAGTGGTGGTTTAACATTATTTTGGGATTCTGATGTAACAATTCAGCAAATGATTTGTAAAGATTCTTTATTGAAGTCCATTTTTCATTACCTTTCTGTAGCCCTCAGTGGGGTGTTTTTGTATACCTAAGTCCTTGAAGGACTACCAAAGAAATTCAGTGGGATGAGTTAATTCTTGAAAAACAAGCTTGGGGTGATTGTTGGTTTGCTATGGGGGACTGGAATGACATTTGCATGACTTCAGAAAAGCAAGGTGGAATTCCCAGAAGCTCTGCCAGTCTTCAGCCTTTTAACTCTTTATTGACAGCATGGATATGGAGGAAATCAGACTAAGTGGTTATCCATATACTTGGTGTAACCAGATAACCTCTGATGTAATGGTGGAAGAACAGCTGGATAGAGCCTTTGGCACTCTGGATTGGCATCATACTTATCCTAATGCTTTAGTGATCAATGAGATTAGAAGTTCCTCAGACCAGTCTGCAATTGTTCTCAATTTTGGTTTGCCCTCTGAAAAGAAACAAGCCAGATTCAATTTTAACAGAAGATGGATTGGTAAAGATGGATTTGAGGAAACTGTTCAGCAAGCATGGAATACTCCTGTCACAGGAACTTCTTTCTATAGGCTCAAAGAGAAAATCAAACTTACTATAATAGCTCTTCTGAGGTGGAATGGAGTTCCTCTTTTCAATCTCAAAACCAATCCCTTATAACTGAACTTACACTTCAACTAGAAACTCTGAATGAAGTCAAATTTGGCAGTAATTGGACCAACTAGATGAATACTAAAAATTCATTGAACAAAGCACATCTTCTAGAAGAGATTTATTGGCAACAGAAATAAGGACAAAGGTGGCTTAAGGAAGGGGATGCCAATACTAGATTCTTTCACGCTTTCACTTTACAAAAAATAAAACAAAATGCTATAACCAGACTTATTTCTTCAAGTGGTAGAATCTTGGCTACTAAAAAAGAAATGGAGATTCACATAGCTAAATTTTATTCCAATTTATTCTCTTCAGAAGGCAGCTAGGGAGGTGACTCTATTCTCCACTTAATTCCCCAATCCATAACCTCAGAGATGAATGATGCCCTCCTGAATCCAGTCACTAGTGATGTAGTCAAGTCTGCTTAATTCCAAATGCCTTCTGATAAGGCTCAGGTGAGTAAAGGATGAGCTCACTTTTCTACCAGCATTTCAGGGAGTTGATCAAAAAAGATTTTCTGGCAGCCATCTTGAGTTTCTTTCACACAGGTATGATCCTCAAATACTGGAATCATACCATTCTCTCCCTGATTCCAAAATGTTCCAATCTATAAACTGTCAGCCAATTCAGACCAATAAGTCTCTGCACAGTGATTTATAAAGGTATTTCTAAGGTGTTGGCTCAGAGACTGAAAGTTTTTTTACCTCATTGCATTAGTGACCACCAATAAGCTTTTATTGAGGGAAGACAACTTATGGACAATGTCATAATAGAACATGGAGAATTTCATTATTTGAATAGACACTCTACAAGTCCAAACTCTTTTATGGCTCTCAAGCTTGATCTTATCAAAGCCTTTGATAGAGAATAGTGGCTTAGTGTGCATAAAATAATGCTTCAAATGGAATTCCATAGAGATTTTGTAAAGCTTATTTTAATTTGCATCTCAACTGCTTCCTTCTCCTTCAAAATCAATGGCATTGTGAGTGGTTATGTTAGGCATGGTAGAGGTATTAGACAAGGGGACCATCTGTCCCCTTACCTGTTCTTAATTGTGGCTGAAGTTCTCTCAGCACTGATTCTGCAAGCAGTGGACAAAGGACATCTCAAAGGTCTCAAACTTTCCAGGAATGGTCCATTACTTATGCATCTGCTGTTTGCAGATGATTCAATCTTTTTTTGCAAAACAAGTGTTGACCAAGCAGCTGTTCTGATGATTGTCCTTGAGAAATGCAGATTATTCATAGGACAAGCAGTCAATTCGAATAAATCAGCCATTTTCTTCAGTAGAAACACTCCACAACCACTACAAGCTACAATATGCTCAACACTCAATGGTATAATTTCCCACAGATCAACTAGGTACCTCGGTTTACCTCTTGGCATTGGAAAATCTAAAAAGTAAGTGTTTGGGTACCTACTGAGTTCAGTAAAGAATAAATTACAAAATTGGAAATATAAACTCTTGAGTCCAGCTGGGAAGGAAGTTCTGCTAAAAGAAATCATTCAAGCTCTACCTATCTTCACTATGTCCTGCTTTAAGATTCCTATTACTCTCTGTTCTGAAATTTCCCAGCTCTGTGCTAAATTCTGGTGGCAAATTGGAGACCAACAATCCAGAGGAATTCATTGGAAGAAGTGGAGCCTGCTTGCTTTACCTAAAAATGAGGGTGGTTTGGGATTTTTAGACATGCAAGTGTTCAACCAAGCTCTGATATGCAAGCAGTTATGGAGAGTGGCATCTCAGCCTCATCTCTTGGTAAGTAGAATTCTGAAAGATAGGTATTTCCCTCAAACAACAATCACTCATGCCACTAAAACCTCCAATTGGTCATGGATGTAGAATTGTTGGATGGAGATGATCCCTTTCTTCTCCAAATGGTTGATAACTGAAATCAGAGATGGAGCTGCAACACAGATAGAGGACTTCAATTGGGTCCCCAATTTGCAGAAACCTTCTCCTACCCTAATCCCTATTGCTAGAGGCCACCTCATTTGGGTTAAGGACCTTTTGCAATCCAATGGGTCATCTTGGAATGACTGGCTTGTGAAGTAGGTTTTTTTTTATCAAACAGACAGTGAAGCTATTCTTAAGATTTCTTCTCTTCATCCTAGGAGGTTTGACAAAAAAATTTGGGGTTTGGATGGGAAAGGTCAATTCTCTGTAGCATGTACTTACAAATTTCTCTCTAAAATCAAGATTTCTCAACTTGACATCCCTGAATCCCGTGCTAGATCATCTATCTGTAAGTTGGTTCAATTCAGACTTTGGAAAGTGAAAGTTGTTGGGAGATTATAGCACTTTCTGTGGAAATGCTTGTCAGGAACTCTTCATGTGGCAAGCATGTTGAGAAGAAAGAGAATTGACATTGATCACATATGTCCTGTTTTTGGAGAAACCTCATAAACAATAGCTCATGTTCTCTTAAATTGTTCGAGAGCCAAAAGGGTGTGGGACATTTCTCCTATTTCTTGGCATGGAATTTCTGACAAAACAGATTGCTTACATGAATGGTGGTTCAAAATCTGCACCCTTGATCATTCTGAAGTCTCAGAGGTAAGAATTCAATTGTCTACCTATATCCTCTGGTGGCTTTGGAAATCGAGGAACCTTTGAATATTCCAAGCATCCATCATGCCAGAAGTGAAGGTAGTTCAAATAGCTCACTCGGATTGGACTCAATTCACCAACGCAGTTTTTCTTTGATTAGTTTCTTCTTAGTTGTAGATTGTTAGTTTCTTTTCTTTTTTTCTCAAGTGTAATTCCCCTGCTAGGCTTAGGCAGTAGAGGGGAACTACACTTTGATTTATTTTATTTTGTTGTTGTTCCTCTTTTTGAGTTTTTAGGCCACTGTAAAGTGTGTCTCCTGTTAAAGGTATGCTGTAAAAGCGATGTTTTGCAGTTTCTATCAATTCCATTTTGATCTGGCCATCATGTTTTGGTCAAAGTATATATGTTTGCAGTTTATTTATTTATGTTATACATACTCAATGTCTTATATTGAGGTAGTGTGGTTCGAAGAGTTTTGAACAGAAAGATCACCTATCGGTTCCTTATAAGACTAAACTATTCGTTCACAGTCTAGACTGGCAGTATGACCCCACTTGGAAAAGGACTGTAGTGTATTCTCGATTTAGTTGGTCTTTGACTGAAGGATTATACTAGCACTTATGATAAGTGTTGAACAGGACCACAGAAGGATAAGGATATGAGACTCACTGACCGTTGTCGTAACCTAGACCTTCAGTTATTGATGTGTTCTCTTAAGCTGTAAGATAATATAAAATAGGCTTATATTTTTATTTCTTATTTATCTGATTTACCAAGTGATTTCTATTTTAATAGGATGACATACGAGGTCTTTTGGTAAGTAAGAATAATTATATGATGTGCTATTATAGATTATTTACAGTCACTATGTTCCAGTGCGCTGGATTGATGACGTCCCCTAAATGAGCTCAGAAAGAAAAATTATGTTAAACCCTGCAGGTAGACGATTGTCTGACATAATGGTTAAAGGCTAAGTGGTACTAATTTCGGAAAAATAAGAAGTTGATTAATTATTTTGTCAGTAATTTAATTAATCAACGGACGTTATATCTTAAACATAGGGAGATAAATCGATCAATCAGATTAATATTATTTAATCATGGAGGCTCGATTTTATTGGTAAAATAGTGGCTAAATGGGGAGAGCAATAATATTACTCTAGTGGGATGTTTTATTATTTAATTCCATTAAATAGGAATTAATTTTATTCTATATTAATTAATTAATTAGGAGAATAAAATTCCTACTAGAATCTTCTCTTGGGATTAGGATACTTAGGAGTCTTCTAGAAGGTGAAGATTAGTAGGAAATATATTTCCTACATTATATTATTAATTGGAGTAAAATTAGGCTTCCTAAATTAGGAATTAATTTTATTCCATGGTTATTAATTTAATTAGGAAAGATATTCCTACAAGGATCTTCTTTACTGTTAGGAGACTTATGAGTCTTCTAGAGGGAGAGGATTAGTAGGAGATTTCCTTCCTACATTGAATTAGTATTGGAGTAGAATTAGGATTCCTAGGCCTAATGGAATAAGCTCATATTTAGCACCTCCTTAAGGTCCCTAATGGAGCCTATAAATACACCATGTCCCAACCTCTCCTACAATGTTGTCTTGGCCGATTTTCTCTACTACATACGCGAGATAATTACATCGTTCGAGAGTTAGGGAGATTCGATTAAACGATCTACCAAGTTTAATCAAAGCAGGTTTTTAGGTAATCCGTTAGAAGGCTTTTGGGTACAATTTATTCGAGCCTTTATATTTATATTTTCCGGTCATCATCATCACCTAATCGCCGCCAATCCGCCGCCGTCAGTGTTCGCCGGAAATCACCTACCGCCGCCGGAAGCCGCCCAAGCCCTGCCGATCGCAACCGCAAGCCCCGCTCGCAGTCACGTCCAGCCAGGCCCAATGCCAGCTCCCAGCAGCGACACCCGGCGACATCTGCGAGTTCCCAACGACGCCCCACGCAATCACGAGTCGCCCCAGCATCCCAGTCGCCGATCGTGCACGACCCCAGCGACGCCCGACTGCTCGCTGTTTGTTCCCAGTGCGCGACTGTCACGCGCGCACCATCCGAGCGCGTCCCTGCTGCCGTGCCCCGCAACCCGCGTGATCCCAGATGCCAGCGCCAGTCCGCAGAGGCCTAGGAGTCCCAGCACACGTCCGCGACACGCACGCTAGCGCCCGTCCGCAGATCCCAGCCACCCGCGCATCACGCCAGTGCCCGACGCGCACCCGCGTGAGTCCGTGACTGATGCCCGCGTTCCACACGCTGTCCGCGCCCGACGCACACGTGTTGCCCGCTGCACCCGACGATTGAAACCCGTGCACCATTCGACTGTGATCCATTTGACGAGTTGATTAGAATCAACTAAAGGCCAAACCTATCCACCCATTAGATTGTGGTGTTCAGACGAACTTCACCAACGGTACTCTACATCGTCTCAGAGTCGGCAAAAATTTTAAAAGGTAAACGCCCATATCCTAACTATAGATTCCGCTGCGTTAGGATTTATTTCGATAAAGTTCAATATTGTGCATGTTGTTTGACGTTCCTAACAGAACCCCACAACTTGTATCAGAGACCAGGATTAATGCAAACTCGTGCACAGTTTGAATTTTGGACTTTGCCTGTCTACATGAATTATGTGCGTACGGACACAACGACATAGTAGATTAGAAATTGCAATAAGTTTTTGTAGGTGTTTCGAATCCGACTATTGTGGCCCGTATGTATGGATTTTAATTCATGTTGAATGTATGCTGTTTTTAAAACCTTGGACATGTCAAGGAATTTTTGGGTTGGTGAATGCTTGTAATAAATTATTCGCGCGGTGGGACACCACATAGTTTATTGCTTTCATAGAAACTCATGTACGGCTCCTGCGTGGGTGATAGGATGAATTATGTAATTGTTATTTATATTATTCATTATTGATCCGACGGGCGTGGACCAACCTTGACGACGCGAGGCATAAAACACGTACACGGAAGCCATGGTGATGATCCAATGGCGACTTTCCTGGAGACGACCAATTCAGTGGGAGTCACTGCGAAAGGGGAGTTCCAATACCTGAAACGGAGGACACACTCAACAAGGACAAGACTGTGTTTTCTCAGTAATATTGGAGATTGATTAATGGCCATGATAGTTGGATAATAGTTTCTAGTTTATTATTGCTCATTAATCATGCATGTTTTACGTGATTGCTTATGTGCAAATACAAACATGTTAAGAAAATCCCATAAAATAAAAATTATATTAAGTGTGTAATGGGTTGAAATAAATTACATCGAAGGCCTCCATTATTGGTTTGTCAGTGAAGTGATTTAATTCGAGCCCATAGGACATTTTATTTCACAGTTCACAAGGACGAATCTCCTTCGGGATGGTTGTAGTGAGCTATTTCAAAAGCGTACGGGTCACCCAAAGGTGGACGTATAATTTTGGTAGTAAACTTAGTACCAATTAATGGGTTACACTTCAACTGCAAATAATTACGATAGTCCCAAAGGACAAGGTCGTTTTTATTCTTTTATAAAGTTAATTGTGCTGCCCAAAAGATGAAACCGACTATTAGTTAAGTATTGCTCGACAGTATGTAAAGCTAATGGGATTTATTCCTCCTCTTGCGAATGTTTGAACCGTAGACGTCCACACTCAGTGGCCTGCGGGGATTCGGTGTTTTGAGGTGTTGGTGAATTTATTCAAATGTTGTCTAATGGGATCAATATTTGATGTATAAATCAAAACTACTTGCTTGAGTAAAGACTATGTTTGCATGATCCCAGGAATTCAAAATATCTTTCAATCCGTTGTCCGTAATTCTCAAAGAAAACAAACTTGTTGGTCCCAATTATATTGACTAGAAAAGGAACTTGGATATAGTGTTAACTGCTGAAGGGTACAAATTTGCTACTGTTGAGGCTTGTCCGGATGTTCCTGCTGACAATGCACCAGAACAAGAGAAAGAGGAGTATGCTCAATGGAAAAAGGCTGACGAGATGGTGAAATTTTACATCTTGGCATCTTTGTCAAATGTACTTCAACATCAACATCAGTCTATGAACACTGCAGCGGATATGCTACTCAATACCAAGGAGTTATGACAAGAGGCCATGAGGGTTCTGATGAACATGACCATGCACGAGGGCACTCCCATAAGGGAACATGTTATTGCTATGATGGCCCAACTGAATGAGCTGGAGGTTCTTGGGGCATTTATTGATGGGGAAACCCATGTCGATATAGTGCTCCAGTCTTTACCGAAGAGCTTCGAGCAATTCCGGTTGAATTACAACATAAATAAGATGTTGATGACTCTTCCAGAATTTGTTGCTGAACTTCAGTTGGCAGAGGGCCTGTTTCGTCACAAGACCCAAGCTATGGTGGCCCAGCGGAGAGAAGCTTCCATTTCTAAGGCTTCTAAGGGCAAGAAGAGGAGGAAGTCTGCAGAAAAGGGCAAGGCGGTCATGAGTGACGCACAACCTCGACAAAAGGCGAAGAAGCTGAAAGGCAAGTGCTACAACTGTCAACAGAAAGGACACTGGAAGGCAAACTGCCCTCTTCCCAAGAAACCAGAAAAAGGTACTCCTTTTGCTTTAGTCGTTGAAACATGTTTAGCGGTGTTATCTACCAGTACCTGGTGTGTAGATACGGGGGCCACTGATCATGTCTGCAATTGATTGCAGGGGTTCCAGGAAACCAAGCGACTTAGGGAAGGAGAAGTTACCATCTACTTGGGCGATGCTAGTAGAGCGTCAGCAGTTGCAGTGGGAGACGTCTATTTAGATTTTGGCTTAGATAGGTTTCTAGTTTTGAAAGATTGTCTTTATGTTCCCAGTTTTAGAAAGAATTTGATTTCAGTTTCTAAGTTGTTTATGAACGGTTTTTCCGCTACGTTTGATAATAAAGTTGTTATTCGTTTAGGCAAAAAGTTCATATGCTCTGGTTCATTGGTTGACATTCTATACATTCTAGAATCTAAGTCATCTCCACTGCAACAGAAACAATTACTTAATTCATCATCTAATCTGAATAAGAGAAAGGAACCTTCTAAAATGAACGAAACATATCTTTGGCATCTAATACTTGGTCATATTAACCTTAGGAGGATTCAAAGGTTGGTAGCAGACGGGCCCTTGGGGTCGTTAGAAGTCGAGGCTTTTCCAACTTGTGAGTCTTGCCTGGAAGGTAAAATGACTAAGAGGGCTTTTAGTTCAAAGGGGCATAGAGCCGAAGATGTTTTAGGGCTAGTTCATTCCGATCTATGTGGTCCTATGAGTATTCAAACGAGAGGTGGTTTCGAGTACTTCGTTACGTTTATCAATGATTACTCGAGATATGGGTACATTTTTCTTCTGCACCGCAAGTCTGAATGCTTTGAGAAGTTCTTGGAGTATAAGGCAGTTGTGGAGAAGCAGTTAGGAAAAAGTATCAAGTCATTACGATCAGATCGTGGTGGCGAATATCTCTCGAATTAATTTAGGAGCTACTTGACGGATAATGGGATTACGTCCCAGCTGACTGCGCCTGGCACGCCTCAGCAGAATGGCGTAGCAGAACGGAGGAATAGAACTCTTATGGAAATGGTTAGGGCAATGATGAGTTATAGTACATTACCAAATTCATTTTGGGGATATGCCCTAGAAACAGCGGTATATATTCTGAATAGAGTACCTTCTAAATCAGTACCGACTACACCATTGGAGTTGTGGTCTGGGCATAAGCCTAGTCTAAGACATCTCAGGATTTGGGGTAGCCCAGCACATGTGCTGAGAACCGATACTGATAAGTTGGAACCGAGATCAGAAGTAAGGATTTTTTTGGGATATTCTAAGGAAACGAAAGGTGGTCTATTTTATAGTCCCGAGGACCAGAAAGTAATCATTAGCACGAATACTAAGTTCTTGGAAGAAGACTATGTCTTAGATCATAAGCCCAGTAGTAGAATGTTCTTGAGGAGTTAAAGGGAGTGAGTACTTCAATACCGAGTGCGCTAGATGTTACACCACAAAGTACTGCAACACGTATCGCTGACCATGCATCTGAGCAGGTAGTACATCGTCGTAGTGGGAGGGTTGTCCGGCAGCCCGAACGGTTCATGGTCTGGGAGAGTCTTCTGAGGCCGTCCCAGACGTTCTTGAATCCTACCCATGGACATACAATGAGGCACTCCAAGATCGGGACGCAGAGTCTTGGCAAAAGGCGATGAAATCTGAAATAGAGACAATGGACACTAATCAGGTCTGGGATCTTGTAGAGCCACCTAGTGGCGTTCGCGCCATTGGATGCAAGTGGGTCTATAAGAGAATGAGAGGATCAGATAGGAAGGTTGAGACCTTCAAAACTAGGCTTGTTGCGAAAGGGTACACTCAGAAAGAAGGGATCGATTATGAGGAAACCTTTTCGCCGGTAGCCATGCTCAAATCCATTAGGATTCTCTTGGTTATGGCCGCTCATATGGATTATGAGATTTGACCAATGGATGTTAAGACCGCTTTCCTTAACGAGAATTTGGACGAGGACATCTATATGCAGCAACCAGAAGGATTCATTGCAAAGGGCCAAGAGCATCTGGTCTGCAAGCTGAAGAGGTCCATTTATGGGCTAAAGCAGGCTTCGAGGTCTTGGAACATCCGTTTTGACGAGGTTGTCCAATAGTATGGATTTACCCAATGTTCGGATGAGCACTGTGTGTACAAGAAAAGTGATGGAAACGTGGTGGTGTTCTAGTGCTGTACGTGGATGATATTCTTCTCATTGGAAACAGTGTGAAGATGTTGTCAGACGTAAAGATATGGTTATCCAAGCAGTTTGATATGAAGGATTTGGGTGAAGTAGGACATGTTCTCGGAATCAAGGTCATTCGCGACCGAGAAAAGAGAAAGTTGTGCCTATCCCAATCCACATACATATACACTGTCCTAAAGGGTTTCAACATGCAGGATTCCAAGAAAGGGGATTTATCCTTTCGACATGGAATACCTCTATCTAAGAGGATGTCCCCGAAGACGCCTCAAGAGATAGAGGACAGGCAGTTCCTTATGCATCGGCAGTAGGAAGCCTCGTGTATGCTATGTTGTGCACGCGACCTGATATTTGTTATGCCGTGGGCATGGTAGCAAGATATCAGAGTAATCCAGGACCAGAACATTGGTCTGCGGTAAAGCATATACTCAAGTACCTTCGTAGGACTAAGGAGTACATGTTGATTTACCAGGCAGATGAGTTGCTTCCGTTGGGTTACACCGATTTTGACTTCCGGGCAGACCGGGACGAAAGCAAGTCAACCTCAGGGTTTGTGTTTACTTTAGAAGGAGGAGCCAGAGTATGGAGGAGTGTCAAGCAGAAATGCGTGGCGGACTCAACCATGGAGGCTGAGTATGTAGCAGCCTCAGAGGCAGCGAAAGAAGCTGTTTGGCTCAGGAATTTTCTCCTCGACCTTGACGTGGTGCCGAGTTTTCCCGCTGCAATCACAGTGTTCTGTGATAACAGTGGAGCAGTAGCAAATTCGAAGGAACCACGGACTCATAAAGCGAGCAAACACATAGAGCGCAAGTACCACCTCATACGAGAAATCGTTGGACGAGGAGAAGTCGTTGTTGCCAAGATACAATCAGATGACAACCATGCAGATCCTTTTACAAAGAAACTACCGGCGAAAGTCTTTACGAGACACGTAGAAGGAATGGGAGTCAAATGTTAGGGCAACATAATAGACTAGTCTTTGAGAATTAGATTGAAAGAAATTGTGGTTATTTTGTTTAGCCATGAGCTTATAAAGCATAAGTGGGAGATTGTTAGAGGTATGCTGTAAAAGCGATGTTTTGCAGTTTCTATCAATTCCATTTTGATCTGGCCATCATGTTTCGGTCAAAGTATATATGTTTGCAGTTTATTTATGTATGCAATACATACTCGATGTCTTATATTGAGGTAGTGTGGTTGGAAGAGTTTCGAACAGAAAGATCACCTATCGGTTCCTTATAAGCCTAAACTATTCGTTCACAGTCTAGACTGGTAGTGAGACCCCACTTGAAAAAAGACTGTAGTGTATTCTCGATTCAGTTGGTCTTTGACTGAAGGATTACACTAGCACTTATGATAAGTGTTGAACGAGACCACGGAAGGATAAGGATATGAGACTCACTGACCGTTGTCGTAACCTAGACCTTCAGTGATTGATGCATTCTCTTAAGCTGTAAGATAATATAAAATAGGCATATATTTTTATTTCTTATTTATTTGATTTACCAAGTGATTCCTATTTTAATAGGATGACATACGAGGTATTTTGGTAAGTAGGAATAATTATATGATGTGCTATTATGGATTATTTCGAGTCACTATGTTCTAGTGCGCTGGATTGATGACGTCCCCGAAATGAGCTCAGAAAGGAACATTAGGTTAAACCCTGCAGGTAGACGATTGTCTGACATAATGGTTAAATGCTAAGTGGTACTAATTTCAGAAATGAATAAGAAGTTGATTAATAATTTTGTCAGTAATTTAATTAATCAATGGACGTTATATCTTAAACATAGGGAGGTAAATCGATCAATCAGATTAATATTATTTAATCATTGAGGCTCGATTTTATTGGTAAAATAGTGGCTAAATGGGGAGAGCAATAATATTACTCTAGTGGGATTTTTTATTATTTAATTCCATTAATTAAGAATTAAATTTATTCCATATTAATTAATTAATTAGGAGAATAAAATTCCTGCTAGAATCTTCTCTTGGGATTAGGAGACTTAGGAGTTTTCTAGAAGGTGAAGATTAGTAGGAAATATATTTCATACATTATATTATTAATTGGAGTAAACTTAGGCTTCTTAAATTAGGAATTAATTTTATTTCAGGGTTACTAATTTAATTAGGAAAGATATTCCTACAAGGATCTTCTCTATTGTTAGGAGACTTAGGAGTCTTCTTAAGGGAGAGGATTAGTAAGAGATTTCCTTCCTACATTAAATTAGTATTGGAGCAGAATTAGGATTCCTAGGCCAAATGGAATAAGCCCATATTTAGCATCTCCTTAAGGTCCCTAATGGAGCCTATAAATACACCATGTCCCAACCTCTCCTACAATGTTGCCTTGGCCAATTTTCTCTACTACATACACGAGAGAATTACATCGTTCGAGAGTTAGAGAGATTCGATTAAATGCTCCACCAAGTTTAATTGAAGTAGGTGTTTAGGTAATCCGTTTGAAGGCTTTTGGGTACAATTTATTCGAGCCTTTATATTTATATTTTCCGGTCATCATAATCACCTCAACGCCACCCATCCGCCGCCGTAAGTGTTCGCCGGAAATCACCTACCATCGCCGGAAGCTGCCCAAGCCTTGCCGATCGCAACCGCAAGCCCTGCTCGCAGTCGCATCTAGCCAGGCCCAACGCTAGCTTCCAGCAGCGACACCCAGCGACATCCGCGAGTCCCCAGCGATGCCCCACGCCATCGCGAGTCGCCCCTGCATCCCAGTCGCCGATCGTGCACGACCCCAACGACGCCCGACTGCTCGCTGTTCGTTCCCAGTGCGCGACCGTCACGCGCGCACCATCTGAGCGCGTCCCTGCTGCCGTGCCCAGCAACCCGCATGATCCCAAACGCCAGCCCCAGTACGCGGAGGCCTAGGAGTCCCTGCACACGTCCGCGACATGCAAGACAGCGCCCGTCCGCAGATCCCAGCCACCGCGCATCACGCCAGCGACCGACGCGCACCCGCGTGAGTCTGTTACTGCTGCCCGCGTTCCACACGCTGTCCGCACTCGACGCGCACGTGCTGCCCGCTGCACCCGACGACCGAGACCCGCGCACCGTTATACCGTGATCCGTTTGACGAGTTGATTAGAATCAACTAAAGGCCAGACCTATCCACCCATTAGGTTGTGGTGTTCAGACGAACTTCACCAACGGTACTCTACATCGTCTCAGAGTCGGAAAAAAATTTAAAAGGTAAACGTCCATATCCTAACTATAGATTCTGCTGCATTAGGATTTATTTCGATAAAGTTCAATATTGTGCATGTTGTTTGACATTCCTAACAGAACCCAACATCTCCCAGTTTGCTATTCCGTATTTGTACTGTTGGACTTGATGTATTAGGATTTTCTCCTCTTGAGTTATATGATAAATATCTCTATCGTTC
>CACSLK010000984.1:7743799-7765838 GCA_902706635.1 Striga hermonthica
ATGAAGACAAGAAAATTTGTATATAATCATTTACAAGCTACCTTTATATAGTTAATTATAGATGCTATACGTTGAGTTCCCAAAATATTACCTTAGGCATAATGTCAGAAAGAACTTATCTTTTTTCTTTTAGAGTAAATTAATCCTATAAAATATTATTTTTAAAAGTCCAAGTTGTTCTAAATATCACGACTTTATAAGATACAGTAATATTTATGAGTTAATGTTTTTTTTACTTTTACTTTTTATCTAGGTAACTCAATTAAATATGTTAATAACCAAGCACCACATGTAATTATTTTATTACATTCCCTTAATCGAAAAGATTCATCTCTAATTCTCAGGATAAGATTAACTCTAATTTGGGGGATGAAAATATCATGTTCGAAATCTTTCATGATGATTTTGCTCGAAATCAAATCATCATTTTACTTGACTTGTGTAGACGACTTATCACAAAAAATAAAATAAAATATGTATTACAATATTATTGTTACTCTGTCAAAACATTTGTAGTGAGTTACAACTGAAAAAACTTAAGAACTAAATTTATATCCCATCTCTTCCAATCCACCCCCTTGCTCTGGTCTCCCCCTTTACTCCACCAAAAGTGAGCAACAAATGCTAGCAACTTCTTTACAAATACTCACTGGAATCCTGTAATAGAACATCACAAATAAAGGAAGAGCATTGAGCACAGATTTTATTAAGACTTCCTTTCCTGCTGAGTTCAAATATTTATTCTTCCAGCTCACCACTCTCTTCCTTACATCATCAGCTGCAAAACCAAACACCTCCTTCTTTGATCTGCCAATGCCAAGAGGCATTCCCTGATACCTAGCTGATTTTTGGATTTAAATACCAGGGAACATAGCACAAATCTCTCTCTGAGTAGCCTCATATGTATTCTTACTAAAAAATATCGAAGATTTGGCTGTGTTCACCTTTTGACCTGAAAACCTCTGGTAGCTATTGAGAATAGAGATAAGCTGTTGGCCTTGGTACCTCTCTGCCTTGCAAAAAACCAGAGAGTCGTCTGCAAACAGTAAGTGTGAAAGAACAGGAGCACCTCTTGCCACAGATATCCCTCTGAAAGCACCTCTGTCCACCTCATTAGAAATCATAGCAGAGAAGACCTCAGAGACCAGAATAAACAGATATGGAGATAGTGGATCTCCCTGTCTCAATCCTCTCTTAGCAGAACATAACCAACAGTCCCCCCATTAATGATAAATGAAAAAGACACTGTTGAAACACATTCCATAATCCATTTGACAAAAGTTGGATGAAATCCCATTTTAAGCATGGTCAATTTAATACAAGGCCATTCAATCCGGTCATATGCCTTCATCATGTCTAATTTAAATGCCATAAATTTATTCTTTCCAGTTCTGTGGCCGTTTAGAAAATGTAATCCTTCATTGTCTATAACAACATTGTCAGTCAGGGGTCTACCAGGCAAGAAAGCTGATTGAGCTTCATTAACACACTTGTTTATATAACTTCTCAATCTACCAAAATGGATTTTAGATATCATTTTGTAGACTACAGCACACAAACTTATTGGCCTAAATTGACTAAGATGATCAGCATTAGTACACTTAGGAATAAGTGTAATCAGAGTGTGGTTCCAGTAAGGCAGTAACTTACCAGACTGAAAGAAACTCCCCACTGCTGCACACAAATACTCTTTGACTAAATGCCAGAAGTGCTGAAAAACAAGGCTGGCATCCCATCAGTTCCTGGTGATTTCTTGGGATTCATAGCAAAAAGAGCTTGTTTAATTTCTGCTTCCTCAATTGGAGCAACCAGCCCCTCATTGTCAGTCTATAAAATGGATTCATGGATGTTGCACAACACCCTTTCCCCTCCTCTAGAGCCTTCAAATGTGAACAGGTCGGTATAGAAGCTTTCCACATGCTCTTCAATATCCTCAGATTTCTCACATATCTTGTTTTGATCAGTAACCAATCTGTTAATGGCATTTGATTTTCTTCTTTGAGTGACCCATTCATGAAAATAATGGGTGTTCTGGTCCCCTTCTTTCAGCCACTCCACTCTAGCCTTTTGTTGCCAGAACACTTCTTCTGAATTGTTGGCTTCATCCATCTCTTTCTGCACTTTATCCCATTCATCCAAGTTCCTCTGACCCCCTGCTTCTCTCATCTCTTCCATCTTTAAATACAACCTCTCCTTATTCATCCTCTCAGAAGCTCTTAAATATTTACTCCAATTAAGGAGAGCACTCGTAGTCTTTTTTATTTTTTCTTTAAGGCTGAACATAGGAGTACCCCCTTGTTGATCATCCCAAGCTTCCTGTATAACTTCTTTCACCTAATCTCTACTAAGCCATCTTATATCAAACTGGAACCTCCTTCTCATTTGATTGCTGACAGGATCTTCTTCAAGAACAAGCATGTGATGATCAGAAGAGCTCATGAACCTGGATATAGTCTGTGTAAGATGAAATTGCCCAGGCCATCCCAAGGAGGCAAAAACTTTGTCCAGAGCTTCTTCTACAAACCCTTCTGAATTTCTGTTGTTTCCCCATGTGTATGGATAACCCTTATTCTGAACTTCAACCTTCCCAATGTTTGCAATAAAATTATGAAAACCATGCATACTAGACTGAGTTTTTTTGTCTTCCTCCTCTTTTATTCTCCTCTTGAGCAATGTCATTCCAATAGCCCATTATACACCAGTTCTCTCCCCATCTATCCTTCCTTCTCTCAAGATCTTTCCATTGACTTTCTCTGATTTTTGTAAAATGAACGAAACATATCTTTAGCATCTAATACTTGGTCATATTAACCTTAGGAGGATTCAAAGGTTGGTGGCAGACGGGCCCTTGGGGTCGTTAGAAGTCGAGGCTTTTCAAACTTGTGAGTCTTGCCTGCAAAGATAAAATGACTAAGAGGGCTTTTAGTTCAAAGGGGCATAGAGCCGAAGATGTTTTAGGGCTAGTTCATTCCGATCTATGTGGTCCTATGAGTATTCAAGGGAGAGGTGGTTTCGAGTACTTCGTTACGTTTATCGATGATTACTCGAGATATGGGTACATTTTTCTTCTGCACTGCAAGTCTGAATGCTTTGAGAAGTTCTTGGAGTATAAGGCAGTTGTGGAGAAGCAGTTAGGAAAAAGTATCAAGTCATTACGATCAGATCGTGGTGGCGAATATCTCTCGAATGAATTTAGGAGCTACTTGACGGATAATAGGATTACATCCCAGCTGAGTGCGCCTGGCACGCCTCAGCAGAATGGCGTAGCAAAACGGAGGAACAAAACTCTTATGGAAATGGTTAGGGCAATGATGAGTTATAGTACATTACCAGATTCGTTTTGGGGATATGCCCTAGAAACAGCAGTATACATTCTGAATAGAGTACCTTCTAAATCAGTACCGACTACACCATTGGAGTTGTGGTCTGGGCATAAGCCTAGTCTAAGACATCTTAGGATTTGGGGTAGCCCAGCACATGTGCTGAGAACCGATACAGATAAGTTGGAACCGAGATCAGAAGTAAGGTTTTTTTTTGGGATATTTTAAGGAAATAAAAGGTGGTCTATTTTATAGTCCCGAGGACCAGAAAGTAATCGTTAGCACGAATGCTAGGTTCTTGGAAGAAGACTATGTCTTAGATCATAAGCCCAGTAATAGAATTTTCTTGAGGAGTTAAAGGGAGTGAGTACTTCAATACCGAGTGCGCTAGATGTTACACCACAAAGTACTGCAAAACGTATCGCTGACGATGCACCTGAGCAGGTAGTACCTCGTCGTAGTGGGAGGGTTATCCGGCAGCCCGAATGGTTCATGGGTCTGGGAGAGTCTTCTGAGGCCGTCCCAGACGTTCTTGAATCCTACCCATGGACATACAATGAGGCACTCCAAGATCGAGACGTAGAGTCCTGGCAAAAGGCGATGAAATCTGAAATAGAGTCAATGGACACTAATCAGGTCTGGGATCTTGTAGAGCCACCTAGTGGCGTTCGCGCCATTGGATGCAAGTGGGTATATAAGAGAATGAGAGGATCAGATGGGAAGGTTGAGACCTTCAAAGCTAGGCTTGTTGCGAAAGGGTACACTCAGAAAGAAGGGATCGATTATGAGAAAACCTTTTCGCCGGTAGCCATGCTCAAATCCATCAGGATTCCCTTCGTTGTGGCCGCTCATATGGATTATGAGATTTGACCAATGGATGTTAAGACCGCTTTCCTTAACGGGAATTTGGACGAGGACATCTATATGCAGCAACCAGAAGGATTCATTGCAAAGGGCCAAGAGCATCTAGTCTGCAAGATGAAGAGGTCCATTTATGGGCTGAAGCAGGCTTCGAGGTCTTGGAACATCCGTTTTGACGAGGTTGTCCAATCGTATGGATTTACCCAATGTCCGGATGAGCACTGTGTGTACAAGAAAAGTGATGGAAACGTGGTGGTGTTTCTAGTGCTGTACGTGGATGATATTCTTCTCATTGGAAACAGTGTGAAGATGTTGTTAGACGTAAAGGTATGGTTATCCAAGCAGTTTGATATGAAGGATTTGGGTGAAGTAGGACATGTTCTCGGAATCAAGGTCATTCGCGACCGAGAGAAGAGAAAGTTGTGTCTATCCCAATCCACATACATAGACACTGTCCTAAAGTGTTTCAACATGCAGGATTCCAAGAAAGGGGATTTACCCTTTGGACATGGAATACCTCTATCTAAGAGGATGTCCCCAAAGACGCCTCAAGAGATAGAGGACATGAAGGCAGTTCCTTATGCATCGGCAGTAGGAAGCCTCATGTATGCTATGTTGTGCACGCGACATGATATTTGTTATGCCGTGGGCATGGTAGTTAGATATCAAAGTAATCCAGGACCGGAACATTGGTCTGCGGTAAAGCATATACTCAAGTACCTTTGTAGGACTAAGGAGTACATGTTGATTTACCAGGCAGATGAGTTGCTTCCGTTGGGTTACACCGATTCTGACTTCCAGGCAGACCGGGACGAAAGCAAGTTAACCTCAGGGTTTGTGTTTACTTTAGAAGGAGGAGCCAGTGTATGGAGGAGTGTCAAGGAGAAATGCGTGGCGGACTCAACCATGGAGGCTGAGTATGTAGCAGCCTCAGAGGCAGCGAAAGAATCTGTCTGGCTCAAGAATTTTCTCCTCGACCTTGACGTGGTGCCGAGTTTGCCCGCTTCAATCACAGTGTTCTGTGATAACAGCGGAGCAGTAGCAAATTCGAAGGAACCACGGACTCATAAAGCGAGTAAACACATTGAGCGCAAGTACCACCTCATACGAGAAATCGTTGGACGAGGAGAAGTCGTTGTTGCCAAGATACAATCAGATGACAACCTTGCAGATCCTTTTACAAAGAAACAACCGGCCAAAGTCTTTACGAGACACGTAGAAGGAATGGGAGTCAGATGTTAGGGCAACATAGTAGACTAGTCTTTGAGAATTAGTTTGAAAGAAATTGTGGTTATTTTGTTTAGCCATGAGCTTATAAAGCATAAGTGGGAGATTGTCAGAGGTATGCCGTAAAAGTGATGTTTTGCAGTTTCTATCAATTCCATTTTGATCTGGCCATCATGTTTCGGTCAAAGTATATATGTTTGCAGTTTATTTATTTATGCAATACATACTCGATGTCTTATATTGAGGTAGTGTGGTTCGAAGAGTTTCTAACAGAAAGATCACCTATCGGTTCCTTATAAGCCTAAACTATTCGTTCACAGTCTAGACTGGCAGTGAGACCCCAATTGGAAAAAGACTGTAGTGTAATCTCGATTTAGTTGGTCTTTGACTGAAGGATTACACTAGCACTTATTATAAGTGTTGAACAGGACCACGGAAGGATAAGGATATGAGACTCACTGACCGTTGTCGTAACCTAGACCTTCAGTGATTGATGCGTTCTCTTAAGTTGTAAGATAATATAAAATAGGCATATATTTTTATTTCTTATTTATTTGATTTACCAAGTGATTCCTATTTTAATAGGATGACATACGAGGTATTTTGGTAAGTAGGAATAATTATATGATGTGCTATTATAGATTATTTACAGTCACTATGTTCCAGTGCGCTGGATTGATGGCGTCCCCGAAATGAGCTCAGAAAGGAACATTAGGTTAAACCCTGCAGGTAGACGATTGTCTGACATAATGGTTAAAGGCTGAGTGGTACTAATTTCGGAAATGAATAAGAAGTTGATTAATAATTTTGTCAGTAATTTAATTAATCAACGGACATTATATCTTAAACATAGGGAGGTAAATCGATCAATCAGATTAATGTTATTTAATCATTGAGGCTCGATTTTATTGGTAAAATAGTGGCTAAATGGGGAGAGCAATAATATTACTCTAGTGGGATTTTTTTATTTAATTCCATTAATTAGGAATTAATTTTATTCCATATTAATTAATTAATTAGGAGAATAAAATTCCTTCTAGAATCTTCTTTTGGGATTAGGAGACTTAAGAGTTTTCTAGAAGGTGAAGATTAGTAGGAAATATATTTCATACATTATATATTAATCGGAGTAAACTTAGGCTTTCTAAATTAGGAATTAAGTTTATTCCAGGGTTATTAATTTAATTAGGAAAGATATTCCTACAAGGATCTTCTCTATTGTTAGGAGACTTAGGAGTCTTCTAGAGGGAGAGGATTAGTAGAAGATTTCCTTCCTACATTAAATTAGTATTGGAGTAGAATTAGGATTCCTAGACCAAATGGAATAAGGCCATATTTAGCACCTCCTTAAGGTCCCTAATAGAGCCTATAAATACACCATGTCCTAACCTCTCCTACAATGTTGCCTTGGACAATTTTCTCTACTACATACGCGAGAGAATTACATCGTTCGAGAGTTAGAGAGATTCGATTAAATGCTCCACCAAGTTTAATCGAAGTAGGTGTTTAGGTAATCCGCTAGAAGGCTTTTGGGTACAATTTATTCGAGCCTTTATATTTATTTTCCGATCATCATCATCACCTCATCGCCGCCCATCCGCCGCCGTGAGTGTTCACCGGAAATCACCTACCGTCGCCGGAAGCCTCCCAAGCCTTGCCGATCGCAACCGCAAGCCCCGCTCGCAGTTGCGTCCAGCCAGGCCCAACGCCAGCTTCCAGCAGCGACACCCGATGACATCTGCGAGTCCCCAGCGACGCCCCACGCCATTGCGAGTCGCCCCTGCATCCCAGTCACCGATTGTGCACGACCCCAACGATGCCCGACTGCTCGTTGTTCGTTCCCAGTGCGCGACCGTCACGCGCGCACCATTTGAGCGCGTCCCTGCTGCCGTGCCCAGCAACCCGCATGATCCCAGATGCCAGCCCCAGTCCGCGGAGGCCTAGAAGTCCCTGCGCACGTCCGCGACACGCGAGCCAGCGCCCGTCCGCAGATCCCAGCCACCCGCGCATCACGCCAGCGCCAGACGCGCACCCGCGTGAGTCCGTTACTGCTGCCCGCGTTCCACACGCTGTCCGCGCCCGACGCGCACGTGCTGTCCGCTGCACCCGACGATCGAGACCCGCGCACCATTCGACCGTGATCCGTTTGACGAGTTGATTAGAATCAACTAAAGGCCAAACATATCCACCCATTAGGTTGTGGTGTTCAGACGAACTTCACCAACGGTACTCTACATCGTCTCAGAGTCGGAAAAAAATTTAAAAGGTAAACGTCCATATCCTAACTATAGATTCTGCTGCGTTAGGATTTATTTCTATAAAGTTCAATATTGTGCATGTTGTTTGACGTTCCTAACAGAACCCAACATCTCCCAGTTTGCTATTCCGTATTTGTACTGTTGGACTTGATGTATTAGGATTTTCTCCTCTTGAGTTATATGATAAATATCTTTATCGTTCTGGCAAAAAAAAAAAAGAAAAATGAAGACAAGAAAATTTGTATATAATCATTTACGAGCTACCTTTATATAGTTAATTATAGATGCTATACGTTGGGTTCCCAAAATATTACCTTAGGCATAATGTCAGAAAGAACTTAACTTTTTTCTTTTAGAGTCAATTAATCCAATAAAATATTATTTTTAAAAGTGCAAGTTGTTCTAAATATCACGAATTTATAAGATACGGTAATATTTATGAGTTAATGTTTTTTTACTTTTACTTTTTATCTAGGTAACTCAATTAAATATGTTAATAACCAAGCACCACATGTAATTATTTTATTACATTCCCTTAATCGAAAAGATTCATCTCTAATTCTCAGGATAAGATTAACTCTACTTTGGGGGATGAAAATATCATGTTCGAAATCTTTCATGATGATTTTGCTCGAAATCAAATAATCATTTTACTTGACTTGTGTAGACGACTTATCACAAAAAATAAAATAAAATATGTATTACAATATTACTGTTACTCTGTCAAAACATTTGTAGTGAGTTACAACTGAAAAAACTTAAGAACTAAATTTATATCCCATCTCTTCCAATGCACCCCCTTGCTCTGGTCTCCCCTTTTACTCTACCAAAAGTGAGCAACAAATGCTAGCAACTTCTTTACAAATACTCACTGGAATCCTGTAATAGGACATCACAAATAAAGGAAGAGCATTGAGCACAGATTTTATTAAGACTTCCTTTCCTGCTGAGTTCAAATATTTATTCTTTCAGCTCACCACTCTCTTCCTTACATCATCAGCTGCAAAACCAAACACCTCCTTCTTTGATCTGCCAATGCTAAGAGGCATTCCCTGATACCTAGCTGATTTTTGGATTTTAATACCAAGGAACATAGCACAAATCTCTCTCTGAGTAGCCTCATTTGTATTCTTACTAAAAAATATCGAAGATTTGGCTGTGTTCACCTTTTGACCTGAAAACCTCTGGTAGCTATAGAGAATAGAGATAAGTTGTTGGTCTTGGTACCTCTCTGCCTTGCAAAAAACCAGAGGGTCGTATGCAAACAGTAAGTGCGAAAGAACATGAGCACCTCTTGCCACAGATATCCCTCTGAAAGCACCTCTGTCCACCTCATTAGAAATCATAGCAGAGAAGACCTTAGAGACCAGAATAAACAGATATAGAGACAGTGGATCTCCCTGTCTCAATCCTCTCTTAGCACGAACATAACCAACAGTCCCCCCATTAATGATAAAGGAAAAAGACACTGTTGAAACACATTCCATAATCCATTTGACAAAAGTTGGGTGAAATCCCAGTTTAAGCATGGTCAATTTAATACAAGGCCATTAAATCCGGTCATATGCCTTCATCATGTCTAATTTAAACGCCATAAATTTATTCTTTCCAGTTCTGTGGCGGTTTAGAAAATGTAATCCTTCATTGTCTATAACAACATTGTCAGTCAGGAGTCTACCAGGCAAGAAAGCTGATTGAGCTTCATTAACACACTTGTTTATACAACTTCTCAATCTACCAGAAAGGATTTTAGATATCATTTTGTAGACTACAACACACAAACTTATTGGCCTAAATTGACTAAGATGATCAGCATTAGTACACTTAGGAATAAGTGTAATCAGAGTGTGGTTCCAGTAAGGCAGTAACTTACCAGACTGAAAGAAACTCCCCACTGCTGCACACAAATACTCTTTGACTAAATGCCAGAAGTGCTGAAAAAACAAGGCTGGCATCCCATCAGTTCCTGGTGATTTCTTGGGATTCATAGCAAAAAGAGCTTGTTTAATTTCTGCTTCCTCAATTGGAGCAACCAGCCCCTCATTGTCAGTCTATAAAATGGATTCATGGATGTTGCACAACACCCTTTCCTCTCCTCTAGAGCCTTCAAATGTGAACAGGTTGGTATAGAAGCTTTCCACATGCTCTTCAATATCCTCAGATTTCTCACATATCTTGTTTTGTTCAGTAACCAATCTGTTAATGGCATTTGATTTTCTTCTTTGAGTGACCCATTCATGAAAAAAATGGGTTTTCTGGTCCCCTTCTTTCAGCCACTCCACTCTAGCCTTTTGTTGCCAGAACACTTCTTCTGAATTGTTGGCTTCATCCATCTCTTTCAGCACTTTATCCCATTCATCCCAGTTCCTCTGACCCCCTGCTTCTCTCATCTCTTCCATCTTTAAATACAACCTCTCCCTATTCATCCTCTCAGAAGCTCTGAAATATTTACTCCAATTAAGGAGAGCACTCGTAGTCTTTTTTATTTTTTCTTTACGGCTGAACATAGGAGTACCCCTTTGTTGATCATCCCAAGCTTCCTGTATAACTTCTTTCACCTAATCTCTACTAAGCCATCTTATATCAAACTGGAACCTCCTTCTCCTTTGATTGTTGATGGGATCTTCTTCAAGAACAAGCATGTGATGATCAGAAGAGCTCATGAACCTGGATATAGTCTGTGTAAGAGGAAATTGCCCAAGCCATCCCAAGGAGGCAAAAACTTTGTTCAGAGCCTCTTCTACAAACCCTTCTGAATTTCTGTTGTTTCCCATGTGTATGGATAACCCTTATTCTGAACTTCAACCATTCCCATGTTTGCAATAAAATTATGAAAACCATGCATACTAGACTGAGTTTTCTGTCTTCCTCCTCTTTTATTCTCCTCTTGAGCAATGTCATTCTAATAGCCCACTATACACCAGTTCTCTCCCCATCTATCTTTCCTTCTCTCAAGATCTTTCCATTGACTTTCTCTAATTTTTCTATCTGTGCTCATGTACACAAACACATCCCACCTGAATTCCTCATTGCTCTTGCTTCTAAATTCCAATTCAATGATGAATTGATCTCTCTGTAAGTTTTTTTATCTCTACCTCAGCTGCCCATGTTAGTAACAGACCACCACTAAACCCTCTAGAAGCAACCATTGTGTTCCCATTAGCAAATCCCAGGTTCTTACAAACTGTCTAAGTAAACATTTTAGTGTGTTTGGTTTCTGACAAAAAAATAAACTGTGGGTGATGGATCCTCATGGATTCCTTCAGCTGGGAAATTGTAGAGGCCCCGCCCCACCCTGGCCTCTACAATTCAACAACAGAGCCCTCATTGGTCACCATGGAGCCACTTGAGGCTGGCCTTCTCCACCTTCATTGGACTATTCCTGGCTTTCTTTGGTTCTACTATCTCCACAGTGATCAAAGTGGTTCCTCCTTGTCTACCTATCTTCATGCCCTGGAGTTGTATCCCCTTCCCTTCCCTCTGATTCCTCAGCAGTCTTCCCTCCTTATTGCCAAATATCATCCATGTTTTCTGTTTCCCTTTACTATCTTCTTTGATCCTCTCATCCACAGTTTCCATCACTATCAATTGATTATTTGGTACTGCAATCTCATCATCACACATATCATCTGGTAAGACAGTTTCTTGGACCTTCTTGTTCACATTCCCCTGATCCTTTATCCCCTTAGCTCTGCCTTCATCCCTCCTTCCTCCTTGGGGACTCTCAAGCTCCTTCCTAGAAGAAGAAGATTATACCAAACTAGGGATTTTTATGTTGTGCCCTTCCCCTGTCCTTTGCTCCCCTTCTTTTCTTGTTAACAACCCATATTGGACTATCCTCGTTCCCCTTTTATCACCTTGCATATAGTCTTGGCCATCAGATCTATCAGTCTCATTTTCATATGACTAGCTAGTGAGGGCTAGTATTCTGTCGAGTGAGGGCTAGTATTCCGTCGAGTGAAATCTTGAGAGGAAAAAAATCTTAGAAATCTTGAATCAGGAAAACAATAAGCCGAGGTGATTGCTTCTCTTGCCACAAAATATGACGACGATTTAGGCACTCCGTCCGAAAATATGCAATGGCTAAGTCTCAGAAGCTATAGCAATTCAGACTTTCAAGTTTCGGCGGACTTGAAAGGAGCAATAACTGAGAATTATGTCTAATGCAAGAGACACTTTCATAATTTTAATATTTGAATATTTCGTCCACTGCTAAATAGCAACTGAAATAATCATTGGTAAATACCCAACGAACACTTTCATATAATTGTATTACCAATGAAAAATTTTGTTCCTAAGTACAATTGAAATTACAACAGACACTAACAATTGTATTAATAATGAAAATTATGTTGCTAAATAGCAAAAAATATGTTCTATTGGTAAATACCAATGAAATAACATAATTTTATTAGCACAAAATTTTGTTTTTCAATATCAACAAAATATTGGTTGGTAAATACCAACGAAATAGAAACAAATATTTTTCATAATTGTATTCGCAATGAATATATTCTATTGGTATTATAGAATAGCAACAAAAACTTTCATAATTGTGTTACCAACGAAAATATTCGTGGCTAAAGCAATATAAAAAAATTGTTGGTAAACATCAATACACTTTCATAATTGTATTAGGAATAAGTGTAATCAGAGTGCGGTTCCAGTAAGGCAGTAACTTACCAGACTGAAAGAAACTCCCCACTGCTGCACACAAATCCTCTTTGACTAAAGGCCAGAGTGCTGAAAAAACAAGGCTGGCATCCCATCAGTTCCTGGTGATTTCCTGGGATTCATAGCAAAAAGAGCTTGTTTAATTTCTGCTTCCTCAAATTGAGCAACCAGCCCCTCATTTTCAGTCTCTAAAATGGATTCATGGATGTTGTACAACACCCTTTCCCCTCCTCTAGAGCCTTCAGATGTGAACAGGTTAGTATAGAAGCTTTCCACATGCTCTTCAATATCCTCAGATGTCTCATGTATCTTGTTTTGATCAGTAACCAATCTGTTAATGGCCTTTGATTTTCTTCTTTGAGTGCCCCATGCATGAAAAAATGGGTGTTCCAGTCCCCTTTTTTAAGCCACTCCACTCTAGCCTTTTGTTGCCAGAACACTTCTTCTGAATTGTTGGCTTCATCCATCTCTTTCTGTACTTTATCCCATTCATCCCAGTTCCTCTGACCCCCTGCTTCTCTCATCTCTTCCAACTTTAAATACAACCTCTCCCTATTCATCCTCTTAGAAGCTCTGAAATATTTACTTCAGTTAAGGAGAGCACTCCTAGTCTTTTTTATTTTTTCTTTAAGGTTGAACATAGGAGTACCCCCTTGTCGATCATCCCAAGCTTCCTCTATAACTTCTTTCACCCCATATCTACTAAGCCATCTTCTATCAAACTGGAACCTCCTTCTCATTTGATTGCCGACAGGATCTACTTCAAGAACAAGCATGTGATGATCAGAAGAGCTCATGAACCTGGATGTAGTCTGTGTAAGAGGAAATTGCCCAAGCCATCCCAAGGAGGCAAAAGCTTTGTCCAAAGCCTCTTCTACAAACCCTTCTAAATTTCTGTTGTTTCCCTATGTGTATGGATAACCCTTGTTCTGAACATCAACCATCCCCATGTTTGCAATAAAATTATGAAAACCCTGCATACTAGACTGAGTTTTCTGTCTTCCACCTCTTTTATCTTCCTCTTGAGCAATGACATTCCAATCTCCCACTATACACCAGTTCTCTCCCCATCTATCCTTCCTTCTCTCAAGATCTTTCCATTGACTTTCTCTGATTTGTCTATTTGTGCTCATGTACACAAACACAGCCCACCTGAATTCCTCATTGCTCTTGCTTCTAAATTCCACTTCAATGTTGAATTGATTACTCTGGAAGTTTTTATCTCCACTTCAGTTGCCGATGTTAGTAACAGACCACCACTCAACCCTCTAGAAGCAACCATTGTTTTCCTGTTAGCAAATCCTAGGTTCTTACAAACTGTCATAGTAAACATATTAGTGTGCTTGGTTTCTGACAAAAAAATAAACTGTGGGTGATGGATCCTCATGGATTCCTTTAGTTGGGAAATTGTGGAGGCCCCACCCAGGGCTCTTCAATTCCACACCAGAGCCCTCATTGGTCACCATGGGGCCACTTGAGTCTGGCCTTCTCCACCTTCATTGGACTGTTTCTGGCTTTCTTTTATTCTACTATCTCCACCCCAGCTTCCTCCTCCACAGAAAGTGGTTCCTCGTTGTCTACCTCTCTCTTCATGCCCTGGAGTTGTATACCCTTCCCATCCCTCTGATTCCTCAGCAGACTTCCCTCCTTATTGCCCACTCTCTTCCATGTATTCGGTTTCCCTTTACTATCTTCTTTGATCCTCTCATCCACAGTTGCTATCACTGTCAATTGATTATTTGGTACTGCAATCTCATCATCACACATATTATCTGGTAAGACAGTTTCTTGGACCTCTTTGTTCACATTCCCCTGATCCTTTATCCCCTTAGCTTTGCCTTCCTCCCTCATTCCTCCTTGGGGACTCTCAAGCTCCTTCTTAGAAGAAGAAGATTCTACCAAACTAGAGATTCTTATGTTGTGCCCGTCCCCTTTCTTCTGCTCCCCTTCTTTTCCTGTTAACAACCCATACTGGACTATTCCCTTATCCCTTTGATCTCCCTGCATATAGTCTTGGCCATCTGATCTCTCGGTCTTCTTTTCATATGACTGGCTAGTTTGGCTAGCTGAATTGAAGGATCTAATCTCTCCTGCTTTAAGCTATTCACCATACTGACCAACTTTTATTTCTCCTTTATCACTATCACTCTCCTTGGATAGGCAGTCCCTATCCAAATGTCCTAGAAAGCCACAATAATAGCATAGGTTGACTAACCTTTCATATCTGAAGCTCACTGTTATTAGTTGATCTCCCAATCTAAGAGTGGTGCATCTAGGAATAGCTCTGTTAACATCCACAGCTGCCAACAACCTGATAATGCGCCCTCCTGCTCCTAGAGCCTTTGTGATAGTGACATTCTTCACTCTTTTAAAGACTCTTCCCACTATAACTCCCACTTCCAAACTAAGCCACTCCAAAGGTAAATTGTACACATGAACCCACAAGTTAACCTCGTCGAACCCACTGTCTGATGCTTGGATTCCATTTCTCAATTCTTGAAGCACTAAGTATTGGTTTTCGAAAATCCAATTTGTCCCCATTAAGACTTTCTTCATATCACTGCAGTTTTCGAAAATGAACTGGAAATAATTGAAGTTAATTTCCCGAACCTACATGCCCTGTTGTGTCCTCCATATTGCACCCATAGTGCGCTTCATCCCTACCAAGGATGCTCTTCTATCTCCAATTACCTTCCTCAGCAGGCTACGTTTACACTCTTCCGCGCTCTCCTTTATATACACATTAGCAATATCAATGACTTCATTTTTTACACCGGAGAATGAGAAGTTCCATGTTCTGTTGGACATTTCCTCCTCCGCCTCACCGCTCCCCTCTTTTTCCCACATACTCACAGCTCACGCCTAGAAACCCTAATACCTCCCAAATTACCCAAAATATAGCCCCGCTCAATGTGATACTCCCCACTCGCACTGGAAACTCTCTCTCACCGGACATAATCACTTCCTCACTCGACGGAATACTAGCCCTCACTCGACGGAATCGAGTTTTGGCGACAAAATATGACGACGAATTTTTGCACTCCGTCCAAAAATATGCAACGGCTACGTCTCAGAAGCTATAGCAATTCAGACTTTCAAGTTTTGGCGGACTTGAAAGGAGCAAGAATTGAGCATTATGTCTAATGCAAGATGTAACACCCTGCTATTTACTGAAATCAGAGTACGCTTTTTCACAAATTTTCTAATTAAAATAAATAAAGTATTTCTTTTTGTGAAAACTAATTCGGAGTGTTACCGTAAAATCTGACTTTTATCTGAAAACCGTAAATTTTTAATCTGGTAATAAAAACAGTTGTAAATATATTAACCGACTAACGTCAGATCAAAAACTAGTTTAAAGTACTGAAACGGTAGCGAAATTATAGCGTAGCCAATCATAATATACACACATAAACAAAAATGTTCTGAACCGGTCGCCCGCTCAATCCTCGGTCCCGACTCTGTGACCTGAAAAACATGAATAACGTGGGAGCGTGAGCACTAATACACTGTGCTCCACAGAAACTCATACTAAAGTAAACAGTTAAAATAATAACAATATCATGATCCTGGCATGAACATGAACATGAAACCGGTACAGAATAATCATGATCTGATCTCGTGATAAACATCACCTGACTGATACCTGAACATCTGCCAGCATAAATGACGGACACCATGTGCACACTCTAGTGGGCAGTCTAAGGCCAATAAAACCCAGAATGGACCGACGACCATTCCGAGCGGATACTGAACTGATAATACATACCTCAAACATGGTACCGTAATTATAATCAATGTAATAGCCAGTCTGAGTCCCCACCTGAACTGCTAATTTGAAAATGTAAGTGTTGATTGCCTGCAAAACTGACATATATAAACAATTACTAAGTACTGTGCTCAGTCTGATTAAAATAGTTGTTAAGATGCTCGACTCGATCTGAATAGTTAAATGGAACCATTTCGGGGTCTAACTTAACTGATAAGAAAAACTGAACTGAACTGGTACTGCTAAACTGAACTGAACTGACTGCACATGACTGATCATGACTAAACAGACTGAACTAAGAATTCGACTGAAATACTGAACTGAACTGATTAACTTACTAGACTGAAAATACTGAACTGATAACTTAACTGATTACACTAAACTGACTGACTGGACTTGGAACTTAACTGAAAATGAGACTTGAACATGAACCGGGACTTAAAACATTAAAGTATACGCTGAACCGGTCAGCTTCCGATCTGGCCGGACCGCCGGCCTGCTATGGTCGGGCGGTCGGCCACTGGCTCGGCCAACGGGCCTGCTAAGGCTGCAGGCGCGGGCGCTGCCTGGACTGGGCGCGGACACTGGCAATGGCTGGGCATGGCATGGCTGCTGCAGGCCTTGCTGAGCAGCACTGGGCACGGGCATGGTCGCTCGCGTGTACTAGCGTGCCATTGGGCACGACTGGCATGACCTGACTCTCGCTGGGCACGACAGGCGTCAGCCTGGGCCAGCTGGACGTGATCTGGGATGCTTGCGTGAGCCTGGCGCATCGCAGACATGGGGTTAGGCACTGTCGGGCGCTACGGGCGCTGGCCATGCGCGACTAGCTCTGCTGGGCACTACCACGCGCCGCAGCAGGCAACTGGGCACATGGACGTGTGCATTGGTGTGTGCGGTGACCTGCTGGCATGCACAGGCACTGCCAACGGACTGCTGCTACGGGCAGGTCTATGCGCGATGCCCCACGGGCATGCACGCACGCTGTCCGCCAGCACTGGGCTGATTGCCGGAACGTTGTTGCCGCTGTGTGCGGCCAGCGCGACCACGACCGGCCCTTGCCGGCCGTCCGACGATTTCTCCGACCATTTCAACATGAACCCACATGATATGACATAACATGATCATAACCACATAATCACATGAAAATTGCATAAGAAAGACCTTGACATAGCTCGGGAAATGATTGTAGCGTGCGCGTAGGCGCGACCCGACGCTACGGCCGGTATGTTCGGCCATTGGACAAACTCTTTCGACCGTTTATCACATGAATCCACATAACTAGTTATAACATGAATAATTTGACATAAAACTGTCGAATGATCATAAACCTAACTCGAGCAATCAAAAAGGCTGTGGCTTCCGCTACGTGCGGTACCCGACGGCTTTAGCCAACTCTCGGTACAACGATGATTTTTCTCGACAAACCTTACTTAATTGAACATAATAATTCAAAATGAACATAAGTCCCAGAAGACCCCAGCTATAAACAGAAATGTCTCGGTAGGGCCCATATGGCACTTACGAAATTAACACTTCCAAACAAACGGACTTAAGCTTAAAACTACCTCACGATCAACCTTATATGATCATATGATTACTAAAGGAAGGACATCTCAAGCTCACCTCTTCATGTGCTAAGGAAGTGGCACTAAGGCTCGGATGTGTGCAAATCGCGTCTTCGCGGTACGCCTGCACGCCTTGTTCGGTGCTTCCATGGCAAAGCACGTGGGACGAGCTATTCTCTTTCTTCTCTAAGGTCTTTCAATCAGACTCAAGATATTGTGTTTTGTTTGGATAATAACACAATGAATACTTAGTTATTTCTCACCTTCACTTTCGACAATCACTACCTCTTCTCGGCTTTCAAGAATTTATGAGGTAATATGAAGTAGTATAGTGGAATGTGGAGTACCCTCCCACTTAACTCTAATACCTGGCTATAAATATAAATGGAAAGGGTGTGAGATAATAATTTATCTGTTTAAATTACCTAAGAATACATTTCTCCCGTTAAGAAGCATAGGTGTAACTAAATTATTCCAATCATCACTTACGTGTCTTAAGGACAAAACTCTCCAACCATGCATAAAGAAATTATTTTAGTAAGTGATTGAAACAATCCACTAGGTTTGACCAAGTTATGAGCTCGGCATTTACTAGACGTGGTATACACAGGCCGGACTAACTTAATTTCGGTCCCGGTTCGACTTCCGATTAATCCGAATATCTCAATTTCGAATAATACGTTGACTTAAAATAATTAATCTCGACTAATAATATCTGTTTATAAAAAAAATAAACGTTTCGGAATTAACTATCGGAACTGATTCGGTTACTGAATATAAATTAAACCGAACCGATTATCTACTTAAAGTCGAACTTTAAAACTGGAACTCAATAACTGGATCGAAACTCATCTTTGACGATTAATCGAATATTCTCAATTTCGATCAATACGTTAATACTGGATTAATTAATCTTGAATTCGCTAATGTCCATTTATTAAATAAATGGATTGAGATTAATTATTATTATTGACTCGGTTAATAAATAAAATTAACCAGATATATTTTCGACTTAACGTCGAACTTGGAATTTAACTAGATTAATAACTTAGACTTGAACATTAACATGAACGTTTATTAACAAAGGCTAGCTTAGAATTAAAAGCTAGTATTTTCCTTTATTAATAAAATTTCGGGGCGTTACAATCCACCCTCCTTAAAATATTTCCGTCCTCGGAAATACTAAAACTTGAATGTTCAAGTTTAACATAAAGCTTATACTTACCGATGACATGACTTGAGAATTCAATATTTAATACTGAATATTAAACTTTGATCTTATCAGGAGAGTCATCAATTCACAATTAAGTGAATCGTTTGATTAATGTTGGCAGAGAATGGACACTTCTCTGAATTAAAGTGTTCCACTGATTATACATGACATTAAAAGCTTAAATCTTGAGCGTACTGGTCATCATCTCCTGGTTGATTGCTGATCTTCGGTCTATACGTTGGTTGTGGAAAACCCCAGTCGTTGGTACACACGGAAAATTTCAGAGATATGCACATGTACAAATGAGGATAACTAGCAATATCGGTAATTACCTTTCGTGAACATCTACTCGATAACGCGGCACATCGTTCGCGGCACATTTTAATGCGGCATACCTGCTCCTCATCAAGTGAGTGCGGCATGCCTGTATACAGCACCTGGCGAACATTGCACCTGCGTCGTCGACGTAGTCTGTATAACTGATCATATTGGTACCTCAAACTAGTAACCTCAATGTACTATAATGCTAACTCTCTGTGATTTCCCAGTGTACTATGACTCAGGCATGGCATCCTTCTCTTCTTGCGACATGCATCCTTGAATGGAAAGCTCCGGTTGTCACTACGCCATTGGTTGTTGTTGTTGTTGATTGGCCCTCCTCAGGTTGTATTGTATGTTGTACCTGCAACTGTTTACCTTTCCAGAGGCCAAATTTAACCTCAAGAAAAGCCTATCATGAACAAATCCTTCCTGCGATTTCTCAAATTTCATAATTTAAGAATCAAGGCATTGGATATACTTGAAATGACTGATAAATCTTGTCTTATTAGACAGACCATCCCCGACTTTAACATGACTAGCTTTATTATTCACATAACTGGATTATCCTGACTTGATTTTAACATGACTATATAACTCTTACCTAAGCTCGGGAAACAATCCTGAGACAACTAATTAGTCATCTCGGAATTGGAACATGACATTTACTGACTTACTTGGCTTGAAAAGGTGCGACTTCAAGTTTCCAGGTAAATTTGGAATAATAGTCCGTATATCAGACCTCCATATTTAACCCGGCTTAGTAACTATTATACATCGACCTTAAACTCATGAACATTGACTTTAAATTGTGATCATTGTCTTTGAGCTGTGAACATTGACTCATGACTATGTATTGTATATGGCTGCTCCAGTATCAACTAGTCCCGCAAGTACAGAGGAAATAACTGATCTTGAGCTTTGAAAATCATAACTTGAAGTATCATGACTGATAAAATACCTAGCATAACTGACTCTAAAGGTTGTTATTACATGAAATCATACTGTTCCGGTCCCAGCTTCAAGCCTCCATGGTAACCCGGCTGAGTGGCTCTTATTTCAAGCCTCCATGGTAACCCGGAATATTCTCTTATACACTGGAACCCGTTACTTTAACAATGACTTGGGAACCAACCTTTAGCATGAAAATTTTCGCCTTGAACCTGATTTACTAATATGACTTAGGAAATTTAAGTCTATTCCTTGAGTTGAATCAAGGAATACCTCCTGGAATCTGCCAACTGGTTAGCAAAATTGGCAATTTTTGATAGAAAATATCTGAGGAACATGATTTCTTAGATTGGTATAACACAAGTGCTTACAAATCTCTTGACGAGTCATTAACTTGACTTGAATAAATCTAGAATTTAATCTAGAGTTCTCAAACTTAGCCCCTTTCTAAGGTTCTGAATTCTGATTTAATCATTCTCACTGATGACGTCGTTGAAGCTGATCAATAAAACGCATAAGTCTACTGACATTAACTCAGGGGTATACTGACTACTGATCCTGAACATGATTCGAGCATCTTAACTAAATCATAACTGAAAAATTTCTGAGCATAGACATAGTAATTTGTTTATAATTTAAAAACATGAATCAACACTTACCTGTAGTGGGCGAGGCGTGAGCGTGACGGTTCAGGTTTTCTGAAATTTTCTAATTTATAAAACTTTTCAGAGACGCAGAAACGTGCTCTGATACCAATTGTAACACCCCGCTATTTACTGAAATCAGAGTACGCTTTTTCGCAAATTTTCTAATTAAAATAAATAAAGTATTTCTTTTTGTGAAAACTGATTCGGAGTGTTACTGTAAAATCTGACTTTTATCTGAAAACCGTAAATTTTTAATCTGATAATAAAAACGGTTGTAAATATATTAACCGACTAACATCAGATCAAAAACTAGTTTAAAGTACTGAAACGGTAGCGGAATCATAGTGTAGCCAAACATAATATACACACATAAACAAAAATGTCCTGAACCGGTCGCCCGCTCACTCCTCGGTCCCGACTCTGTGACCTGAAAAACATGAATAACGTGGGAGCGTGAGCACTAATACATTGTGCTCCGCAGAAACTCATACTAAAGTAAACAGTGAAAATAATAACAATATCATGATCCTGGCATGAACATGAACATGAAACCGGTACTGAATAATCATGATCTGATCTCGTGATAAACATCACCTGACTGATACCTGAACATCTGTCAGCATAAATGTCGGACACCATGTGCATACTCTAGTGGGAAGTCTAAGGCCACTAGAACCCTGAATGGACCGGCGACCATTCCGAGCGGGTACTGAACATATAATACATACCTCAAACATGGTACCGTAATTATAATCAATGTAATACCCAGTCTGAGTCCCCACCTGAACTGCTGATCTGAAAATGTAAGTGTTGATTGCCTGCAAAACTGACATATATAAACAATTACTAAGTACTATGCTCAGTCTGATTAAAATAGTTGTTAAGATGCTCGACTCGATCTGAATAGTTAAATGGAACCATTTCGGGGTCTAACTTAACTAATAAGAAAACCTGAACTGAACTGGTACTGCTAAATTGAACTGAACTGACTGCACATGACTGAACTGACTGAACTGAAAATTCGACTGAAATACCGAACTGAACTGATTAACTGACTAGACTGAAAATAATGAACTGATAACTTAACTGATTACACTGAACTGACTCACTGGACTTGGAACTTAACTGAAAATGAGACTTGAACATGAACCGGGACTTAAAACATTAAAGTATACGCTGAACCGGTCAGCTTCCGGTCTGGCCGGGTCGCCGGCCTGCTGTGGCCGGGCGGTC
>CACSLK010000984.1:7768714-7789864 GCA_902706635.1 Striga hermonthica
AAAAAAAAAAAAAAAAAATAGTAAAATTTGTTGTGCATCAGTCCGCTGTGAATTATCATCACAGGCCGCCCAATTGAAATTTGCTGTGAATCATTCGCATGTGAGTTATCATCAGCCGCAACAATTCATAATTGATAATTCAAAATTCACAAGCCTTGCCCAATTTGCTGTGAATTGCCGTGAATTATCAAATTTAAAATTGATGTGAATTATCAATCCAAATTCAAGCAAAGATATTCCCATCGTGAAAAAAAAAAAAGAGAAGAAAAGAAATCGAAACAGAAAAACAGAGCAAGAACAGAAGGAGAAAACCTGCTCGTGAAACCATCAGCGCACCTTCATCATCTTCATCATTCGATCATCATCCGGTCACCACCATCTCGATCGCGCGCCGCCCTTCACCGCCGCGTCTTGGTCTCTCGCCGTCGCGAGACCATCGTCACCATCGTGAGCCCTCCCCGTTGCGAGGTTGCAGCAGGTTTCGCTGCCAAATCGCAAGAACTCCAGGACCCCCATGGCGAGCAACTCTTCCTCTACGAGTTTTTCCGGCGACCACCACCACCGCGAGAAGACCCCTTGCTGCTGTTCCATCGCAATTCCATTCGGTAGCTCAGCCGCGAACCACCGAGGCTGCATGCCCTTGTTGCTGTCCCATTTATTGTGATCCGTCGGTGAGCCAAACGAAGTTATCGAGCCTCCTCGTTTTGGTCGAGCACCACCAGAAAGTTCTCGTTGTCTAGCGGTACCTCCGCAATTGTTTTCCGGCGTCCCTAACGAGCCGGGAGAGCCACGCAGGACTACGTACACGCAAGCCCCACAAGCCGAACTTCGTTCCCGCTGTTCGTGCATTTTCGTGCGTCTTCCTTTGATGTCCATCATTGTCAGGACCTGTTCATCGCTGCCCGAACCCGCTGATCACTCACACAACTTTCGAGCGAGCCGAAGCTTAGCCTTCGAGTCCCGTTGGTGCATTCGTGAAGCCGTTTCAGCCCCGTTTTGATTCTTTCGTTCGAACGTCTTCCCAAAATCGGTACCTAGGCTCGAACCTCATCTCGTTTTGATTTTGTGATTTATGATATTGTGTTAAATTGCTTGCTAAGTTGCTGATCGTGAGAATTAAGAGCTATATTCGTGCCTTGGATGTTTTTATTGAGCCATATATTGAGTTTAAATGCGATTTGGATATCAAAGTGATTGCCGTCACTTTGGTTTATTGTTGAACTGAGTTTCGAGTGGTATTTTTCGTAGAAATCCTGAAATTGCAGGTACTTGGAGTTGTGCTTGAGTTATTGGTTTTGGTTTGCGGTCGTTTCGATGTGTATATGCCGAATTGTGAATTTTCTAAATCGAGCATGTTGCTAAATCGTAATTAATTCATGATAAATCGTGTGATTGTTCGACTGCCATAAAATTTTAGATGTGATGTCCTGTTATGATTTTGTAAGTCGTGTAAACTTTTCAAGTCGAAACACCACCTGTAGCTATTTTAATTAATTAAATCGGTTTCTGGTCAGAATTTTATAAAATTCATTAAAAATAGTACACTTGGAGTTTTAAGCTGAAACTTTGAGGAGTATGTTATTTTGTGGTACTCTGTGTTGTGTCAAAATTTGGCATTAAAATTCGAAGTGTATCTATATGAATTATTAATGTTGGTTTTTGACACTGTTTTTGCTTAAATTATTTAAAACTACTCCCGGATGAATTTAGGGCTCAAACTTGGTGAGATTATGTGTTTTTGTATGCCTTATGATGTGGTAAAATTTCAGGTTTATTGGTTAAGCCTAACTCTGAATTCTGAATTTTGTTTATTTTGGAGTCTTAATACTCAGTTATCAGTTGTTTAGGTTCGGATTGGATTTTATTGATGTTGGCATGATTTATGTGTTTTACCTGAGGTATATGATTTGTGTCCAGGTCTAGTAGTCACTCCAAGAAATTAACTCGGTCAAGGAATCCACGAGTCACTTAGTCGATATGATTTCGGCTAAGTATATGTGCTTTGTGTTTTGTCTTGGATTGGATAGTCAGTTGATAGGCTATTATAATTGTTGTAGGTTCATCGAGCTGATCTTTTGCCATTGTTCCTTCAACTCTGTGTTTAGCTACATCTCGGTATCCAGGTGGGTCTTATTTAAATTGCTATGCCGTAAATAATTTATTTGTTGTTGGGTTAGTATGATCACTGCTTGAATGTGAATTTGTGTAACCTTCATTGAGAGTTGTATGTCCTTCGAACGGTTGTCCCCGTTGTTGAGAGCTCTATGTCCTTCGACGGTGCCCTTGTGTGGCAATCTCCCTAAGTCCTAATGAAAGGCCATACCGTTGAGAGCTGTATGTCCTTCGATATGCACTCCCATTGTTGAGAGTTGTATGCCCTTCAATGGCTAATGATAGGTGTGCACATGAGTGTGGTTATTAGTGTATTGATTGGAGATGTGACATGATGAATTAATTTATGATCATGCATTAGCCATACCTTTGCTATATTATGTTGTTATTTACGTGCATAGTGGTGAGCACAACAGTTCATCGTGCTCACTCCCACCTGCTCTTCATTGATGCAGGTTAAGTAGGTGCCGGCTGACGAGACAGAGATGAGTGGTGTTGGTCTTTGACTGACTTCCTTTTGTTTATTCCGCCTGCTAGACTATTTATGATTATTTATGCATTTACGACTTTGGCATTTATGATTTATGACTTTGGGATTTTTGAAACTATGGATTGGGACATGTTCCCTTATGAATAATTTTGTTGGACTCAAGATTTATGAATCACTGGATTTATGATTTATGATTTATGCGAGTATGATTTATATGATTTACGTGATTTAGTTGAGTAGCGCCACTGATTTATGAAAAGGTTTCGGAAAAAAATTGAGTTGACTTTTGAAAAAGCCTTTGACTTTCGTCAAATAAAAGTGAGGTGTTACAGTTTGGTATCAGAGCCAGTCTTCGTTTCTGTAGACTGCTCAATGTGATTTATGTGCATTTATAAATATATGAATATACATTGACCACTCGTCTTCGTCATGCCGCACCGCTTGAGGTATGTAAGTCATAAATAATGCTGAGATTATTTATGAGATGATTGTTTATTTAAACTATGTGTTATGTCTTGGGGCTTAGGAAAATCTATCCACCTTCGATTGGCTTGAACTCTAGTATTTGTTGGCGAACTCTAGAATTGTGGCACATATATATTAGTATTATGTCGTATTAAGCTCAGGCTTTGCCAGTTCTTTCGCTAAAAAGTGCTCTTAGTGTCTTCAGACCAGGACCATTATCGATAGCAGGACTAACTGGGGATGACTTGAATCGACTGTAGAGGAAGTTAATCGTGGACTCGTGTAGCCACATCAGTCTTGCGTTCTTTTCCTAAGTTCTTGCTTTCTCGGAAACCTTGTAGACCATCATTTATTTTCCTTTCGCGTGGCAGACAATTCTGAATTGTGTTTGAGACTCCTTTATTCTGCTCAATTTCAGTACGTTAGAATTTGGTTTGCCTTCTCTTCCTTTGCATCGGATGAGATCTCAGATGGAGTTAAACATTTTAAATTCTTTGATGATCCTTATCTATCCTCGTAAGTTGATAATCTTGTTTTGTGATGCCTCTAATTCAATATGAAGTTGGGGAGTCGAGAAGTGTTGTTCCACTTTAAAAGATTTTGAGAATCTTTTAAGGAGGGTAGCCGTGTCTGGTGCAAGCACATCGTGAAGTACATGGCCGTCTTTGCTTTTGATATTCGAAATCGTTGAAGCTCATTTAGGACTGCCGGCACGGTTAGCTAATTGAGCAAGAGCTGACGTGACGGCCGACACTATTTGTCGGAAGAGTCGAATGAGCCAAGCGTTTCATTATTCGGTAGTGAACGCTATGTTTGGTATTATTCCTGGCTGAGGAACCGATCCTCATTTCTTTGGGTAGTTTTACCCGACCTCTATCGTTGTTTGTTTGATGGAGACTGTGGTTGATCAGGGAAGGTAATGAACTTGGAACTCGGTTTATGCCTATTTAAAAATTTGAAACTTTTGAAACTATTAAAGCTGTTCTATACCTGCATGATGGGAGAAATCATTTTTTATTAAACCCCAAGTTGTTGTCGTTCAAAATTTTGTGGAAAACTTGTTCCTCCCAATTACCTTGGAAATGTTTACTTTTGATTTGGTGAAGTTCTTCTCAAGACCTCTAACCTAAAGTCGGCCCTGGCCGGGTGTAGCCACGCGAAGTGGTGGCCGAGCACGCATGTCCGTGCTGAGAGACGTAAGGCTAGTGCACGACCGACCGTTGACTCGCACGTAAGCTGCAGCCGCCATCACCGGACGCCAAACTCATCATGCCAGTACATACGGCCAAACCTTGACCTTGCAGTTGCTCTTCGAACAGGTACACACCCGCGTCCCAGCGCCCCGCTTATGCAGCGCCAGCGAGTGTGCCACCTCTCGGGGGACAGTGCATCGACCATACCGTTGATTCATTTTTGAACCGTTCAACCAGTTTCTGGAATATGATGGGAAACCCCTTGAACTTTTTCTTCTGAACCTTGAACCGAGAGATCCAAGTTCCACTGAACTAATGTATGAATTGCCTAAATCACTTAATGCTTGATTAAGTGAGTTTGTTGATTATTGCTTAGCCGTGGGAGGGATGTCTCTCGAGACGACAGGAATTTGAGGTGCTGCATTGTCGAGTGGAGTCTCGATTGGAGACTATGTAATCACCGTGAGATTGATGTTGGTATAAATGTCTTCCTGAAGGTCGCACCCTTGAGGGGTGTGGTTCGCTTCAGGAAGAAGGGAAAGCTTCAGCCTCGCTATATCGGACTCTTTCAGTATCTCGCACGAGTCAAAGACTTGGCCTACCGGTTAGCTTTACCACATGTGTTGTCGGAGTGTATGACCCCGAACACGTAGTGGACTTCGTCGAGTGGCAGGTCAAGTGAGGCCTTACCTATGAGTAGGTACCGATGTTCGTACTGGATCGGAAGGTTCATCAGCTGAGGGCCCGGGCAGTTGATCTTGTCGAGGTGCAATGGAACCGGCACGGCAAGTCCGAGGCCACTGGGGAGATTGAAAACCAGATTAGGAGGAGATATCCGAACTTCATGTTTGATGTTGTATTTTAGAGTTGGATGTTTTTAGTTTCGAATTCCGAGGACGGAATTCCTTTTAAGGTGGGTAGATTGTAATGCCCCGTTTAATTGTGAAATAATTGGGATTAATTGTGTATTTATTTATTTCATTATTATTATTATTATTATTATTATTATTATTATTATTATTATTATGTTATTATTAAATGCCTAATTGCTATTATTATTATTATTATTATTATTATTATTATTACTATTATTATTACTATTATTATTATTATTATTATTATTATTATTATTATTATTATTATTATTATTAGTATTATTATTATTATTATTATTTGTCTAATTGTCAAATTGTTTGTTATGATTATTAAATGTCTAAATTGCCTAAATATGATTATGTGATTAAATGTTTATTATTAATAAATATTATTTGTGTGTATTATATCTCGTTTTATTTTAATTATCGAACCTTCATGTCGGGCTCGATTATTGATTAGTATCAAACTGAGAAACCAGAAGTCCCGAAACCCGCGCACCTAGCCCGTACCCGGACCGTTTTTCCTCTTTATCTCTTGTGTATGAGTTTTTTTTATTGGAATGTTATCTAAACCCTAAGCTAGACTATATATATTTGAGAGATTCTTCCCCCACTCAGCTCTATTTTTCACCTACGGAGACCCTCAAATCCTGCAGCTCTTTTCCTTCTGCTCAATTCTCACGCATGCAAAAAAAAAAGATAATAAAATTTGTTGTGCATCAGTCCGCTTTGATCATCACAGGCCGCCCAATTGAAATTTCATGTGAATCATTCGCATGTGAGTTATCATCAGCCGCAGCAATTCATAATTGATCATTCAAAATTCACAAGCCTTGCCCAATTTGCTGTGAATTGCCGTGAATTATCAAATTCAAAATTGATGTGAATTATCAATCCAAATTCAAGCAAAGATATTCCCATCGTGAAAAAAAAGAGAAGAAAAGAAATCGAAACAGAAAAACAGAGCAAGAACAGAAGGAGAAAACCTGCTCGTGAAACCATCAGCGCACCTTCATCATCTTCATCATCCGATCATCATCAGGTCACCACCATCTCTATCGCGCGCCGCCCTTCACCGCCGCGTCTTGGTCTCTCGCCGTCGCGAGACCATCGTCACCATCGTGAGCCCTCCTCGTTGCGAGGTTGCAGCAGGTTTCGCTGCCAAATCGCAAGAACTCCAGGACCCCCATGGCGAGCAACTCTTCCTCTACGAGTTTTTCCGGCGACCACCACCACCGCGAGAAGACCCCTTGCTGCTGTTCCATCCCAATTCCATTCGGTAGCTCAGCCGCGAACCACCGAGGCTGCATGCCCTTGTTGCTGTCCCATTTATTGTGATCCGTCGGTGAGCCAAACGAAGTTATCGAGCCTCCTCGTTTTGGTCGAGCACCACCAGAAAGTTCTCGTTGTCTAGCGGTACCTCCGCAATTGTTTTCCGGCGTCCCTAACGAGCCGGGAGAGCCACGCAGGACTACGTACACGCAAGCCCCACAAGCCGAACTTCGTTCCCGCTGTTCGTGCATTTTCGTGCGTCTTCCCTTGATGTCCATCATTGTCGGGACCTGTTCATCGCTGCCCGAACCCGCTGATCACTCACACAACTTTCGAGCGAGCCGAAGCTTAGCCGTCGAGTCCCGTTGGTGCATTCGTGAAGCCGTTTCAGCCCCGTTTTGATTCTTTTGTTCGAACGTCTTCCCAAAATCGGTACCTAGGCTCGAACCTCATCTCGTTTTGATTTTGTGATTTATGATATTGTGTTAAATTGCTTGCTAAGTTGCTGATCGTGAGAATTAAGAGCTATATTCGTGCCTTGGATGTTTTTATTGAGCCATATATTGAGTTTAAATGCGATTTGGATATCAAAGTGATTGCCGTCACTTTGGTTTATTGTCGAACTGAGTTTCGAGTGGTATTTTTCGTAGAAATCCTGAAATTGCAGGTACTTGGAGTTGTGCTTGAGTTATTGGTTTTGGTTTGCGGTCGTTTCAATGTGTATATGCCGAATTGTGAATTTTCTAAATCGAGCATGTTGCTGAATCGTAATTAATTCATGATAAATCGTGTGATTGTCCAACTGCCATGAAATTTTATATGTGATGTCCTGTGATGATTTTGTAAGTTGTGTAAGCTTTTCAAATCGAAACTCCACCTGTAGCTATTTTAATTAATTAAATCGGTTTCTGGTCAGAATTTTATAAAATTCATTAAATATAGTACACTTCGAGTTTTAAGCTGAAACTTTGAGGAGTATGTTATTTTGTGGTATTCTAAGTTGTATAAAAATTTTGGATTAAAATTCAAAGTGTAGCTATATGAACTATTAATGTTGGGTTTTGACACTGTTTTTGCTTAAATTATTTAAAAATACTCCCGAATGAATTTAGGGCTCAAACTTGGTGAGATTATGTATTTTTGTATGCATTATGATGTGGTAAAATTTCAGGTTTATTGGTTGAGTCTAACTCCGAATTCTGAACTTTGTTTATTTTGGAGTCTTAATACTCGGTTATCAGTTGTTTAGGTTCGGATTAGATTTTATTGATGTTGGCATGATTTATTTTTTTTACTGAGGTATCTGAGTTGTGTCCAGGTCTAGTAGTCGCTCCAAAGTACTTAACTCGGTCAAGGAATCCACGAGTCACTTAGTCGATATGATTTCGGCTAAGTATATGTGCTTTGTGTGTTGTCTTGGATTGGATAGTCAGTTGATAGGCTATTATAATTGTTGTAGGTTCATCGAGCTGAACTTTTGCCATTGTTCCTTCAAAACTGTGTTTAGCTACATCTCGGTATCCAGGTGGGTCTTATTTAAATTGCTATGCCGTAAATAATTTATTTGTTGTTGGGTTAGTATGATCACTGCTTGAATGTGAATTTGTGTAACCTTCGTTGAGAGCTGTATGTCCGTCGAACGGTTGTCCCCGTCGTTGAGAGCTGTATGTCCTTCGACGGTGCCCTTGTTTGGCAATCTCCCTAAGTCCTAATGATAGGCCATACCGTTGAGATCTGTATGTCCTTCGGTATGCACTCCCATTGTTGAGAGTTGTATGTCCTTCAATGGCTAATGATAGATGTGCACATGAGTGAGGTTATTGGTGTATTGATTGGAGATGTGACATGATGAATTAATTTATGATCATGCTGTGGCCATACCCTTGCTATATTATGTTGTTATTTTTTTTTTTTTTTTTGATCGTTAAATAAATTGTATTGATCAAAACTGGAAGTCATACAACCGAGACGGTTTTCAAGTCGAAGCGGGCAGCCACATGTCGGCTCCACACTCGAAAATACCAAAACCGAGGGCTTACCCAAAAACCGGGAGCTCGCTCAAAGTAGAAAATCCAAGCACATCACATTTTACACATCAAGACCAAGGCATCAACGTTCAAATTCAGCAAGCACTCTCGGGTAGGTGGCAAATATAGTACGATAAACATGAGTTTTTACCTTGCGAATCACGAGGCTTGGAGGTTGGATTTCGCCTTCAAAGATCAGGCGATTCCGGGCATTCCATATAAAGTATACAGTAGCCGCTAGCGCCGCTTTTTTCAATTTGGCTCTCCACGTCGTACCTTTTCCCTCTTTTTTGTTCCACTTTAGGGCTCCTTTGAGCGTTGTTGGCGTGTGACGGAGGCTAATCCATACACGAATGGCACCCCAAATCTTCGAGCTAAACGAGAATTCGAAGAAGAGATGACTCGAGGTTTCAATGGTGGTACCGCAAAGGGGACACGTCGGATCTTCATTAAGGAACTCAAGTCGATCCTTAGTTTGGAGCCTATTCATCACTCCAAGCCATAAGATAAATGAGTGTTTGGGGGTATTGCAACTCCCCCAAACAACCCCGGTCCATGGCTTGACGCTTCCCTTAGGTCGGAGGAAGTCATAGCATTTGCTCATGCTATCTTGATGACTCCACGACCGAAGAAGGCCTTCCGCACCTCTCACACTACCCGCTTTTTCGATCAAGTTAAGCCGGATGTCAAAGAGGGATTTGAAGAGGGGAGAGTCATTTTTGGAAATTTGCCACTCCCAAATAGATTTCTCCTTTAAGTAGACATTGTTTATCCATTTTTACCAAAGAGAGTCCTTCTTCGATTGGATATTCCAAAGGGTCCTCATGAGAAGGGCCGGTTCCATGCTTCCAAGTTACGGAGTCCCAATCCACCCTCCGCCCGAGGTAAGCATAGAGTATCCCAAGCAACGGGAGCTTTTGAGGAGCTCCATAAGTATCTTCTACAAAGTTGTGTGATCTTGGTTCGAACTATGCCCGACAAACGAAAGATGCCCATCCAAAAGCAAGCAATGCCTTGGATGACCGATCGGATGAGTTCCAATCTACCGGCGTACGAAAGTGGTTGGTTTCTCCATCCACTCAGTTGGCTCTCAATTTGATTGATCATGTCGTCGAAAAGCCTACCGGTAATCCGATCCGCCGTAAGAGGAATACCGAGGTACCGGAACGGCATAGGCCCACTTTGCATACTAGTTTCGTCAAGGGTTGTCTCTCGATCTTGTTCTTTGACCCCGGCCATATATATGTTGGATTTGAGGACATTCATTTGGAGTCCCGGTTTGGCTCCAAAATCCCTTAAGCAATTCATAAGCAATTGGATGGACCCCGAGTCACCTCGAGAGAGGAGCATGAGGTCATCGGCGAAGACAAGGTGGGATATCTTGAGCTTCTCACACATTGGATGAAATTTAAAGCTCGGGTCTTCCGCCGAGTGACACTTAATAAGCCAGGATAGATATTCCATGCAAAGTACAAAGAGGAAAGGTGATAGAGGGTCACCTTGCCTTAGTCCACGCGCTCCTTTGAAGTGTCCTTTGAGGCATCCATTAATGGATAAGGAATATGACGGGGTAGTGACGCACTCCATAATCCACTTAGTGAACATCGAGGGAAAGCCCAACCCCTCAAGCATTTGTCTCAAGAATGACCTAGAGACGGAGTCAAAAGCTTTCCGGAGATCGATCTTAATTAGGCATCTCGGGGAGACTCTTTTCCTCAAGTATTGACGGAGTAGTTGTTGCATGAGGTGAATGTTATCCGTCATACTTCTTCCCTTCACGAATGCGGCTTGGGCTTCGTCAACAATGGAGTGGAGGACCTCACTCATTCTCTTAGCAATAATTTTGGAGCAAATCTTGTAAACCGTGTTGCAACACGCAATTGGCCTAAAGTCCGTTACGCGAGAAGAGTAGGAAGACTTAGGGACAAGCGTAATTCTGGTGTGATTCCATTGCTTAAGTATGGATCCGGACCGGAAAAATTCTTTGATTGCCGCAATGAGGTCCTTGCCAACAACATCCCAACTCTTCAAGAAGAAGGTAGAGGTGTATCCATCGGGACCCGGGGACTTACCTCCTTCAATTCCTCTTAGAGTTGTCTTGATCTCTTCTTCGGTTACCGGGGATATGAGGGAGTTACATTGGTCGAGGCTAAGTGTTGGCCCCGAACTAAGAATTAGAGGGTCGATATCCTCCGTTTGTATCCCGGTCCCCAAAAGTCCTTCATAGTATCGAATAAATTCCTTTGCCACATCTTCCATAGAGTCGGTTAATGTTCCATCCTCACGAGTTATCGATGCAATATAATTCCTCTTTGTTCTCTTCTTGACCAAGCCATGATTAAACTTTATACATTTGTCCCCTTGAATTTGAAAGTTGCATTTGGCCTTTTGTTGGAAGAAAGACTTTTCCGCTTTGGCCAAGTTGAGAGCTTGGAGTCTAAGAGGCCCCAATTTAGACTTAATACGGAGGTCATCCGGTTGGTCATGGAGCAATTGTTGAGCCTCTTTGAGTGCATCTTTTGCTTCCCTGGCCCGAGTAGAAATATGTGAGAAGGATTTCTCATTGAGTACCTTAAGTGCATTCTTGAGATTCTTGAGGTTGTTCGAGAGCCTATATTGCCTCGATCCCTCCCCAACATGACTCCACGTGCTGGTTACACATGGTAGGAAGTCCTCGTGCAACGACCACATATTAAAGAAGCGCCAAGGGGTACCCCCATTAGCTCCGGCTTCGAAAATGTTAACAAGACAAGGTGAGTGGTCGGAAATTCCCGGTGGAAGGAATGAGGCATGCGAAAAGTGGTCGGCATTCACCCAATTCGGGTCCAACATGGCTCTATCAAGCTTGGACCATACATGACTATTTGTCCAAGTGTAAAAGAAGCCACTAGAAGGGATATCGGTTAGCCCAAAGAGTCACATAACTCAACAAGATCCATGGTGTCTCGATTGGTAACTCGCTCTCCTTTTATTCTCTCTTCCGGCTTAAGAATGGCATTAAAATCACCAAGTATCAACCAAGGCAAGGAACTACTACTCCGAGTAGATTTAAGATCATTCCAAAGTAGTTTCCTATCTCCTCTCGAATGGAGACCATACACAAAGCTAGTGTGAAAAGAGATATTGCTAACCTTGCAATGGATTTCCAAGAGGATGACTTGTGGCAAGGAGCTCTCCACCTTGATATTCACTTTCATAGGGTTCCAAAGGACGGCAATTCTTCCATGGTTAATAGTATGAAAATTATCGCAAAAGTCCCAACCCGACAACCTTCTTTGCATAAAGATAGAGAGTCGCCTATTGTCAGTCTTCGTCTCCAATAGTCCAAGTACGTCTATATTATTCTTCTTGATGAGGCTAGCTACCTCATCTTGTTTTAGGGGCCCGTTAAAGCCCCTAATGTTGCAAGAGGCAATAATCATTGGGAAGAGGAGGGGTTTCCCCCTTTCTTCGGTTGCACGCTTTTCCCGGTCTCTTTTCTTGTGTTCGGTTTCTCCTTGGACTTAGTTGGTTGCTCCATTATCGGATTATTGTTCATCGAGCAACTTCTTGTGTGCCTTCTATTTTCCACCTTTTGAAACTCGTCATCGTCCGAGTTTTCCTCTGGTTTATCTCTTCCTTCGGGAGTGGATGAACCGGTTTTCGAGGAACTCACAATTTCCAACGGGCAAGAATTTGCATCCTTGCTTCCTTCCTTGGTACTCTCTTGCTTAGAGCTACTACCTTGACTCGCTTGTTTGTCATTGTCACTTTCTTTTGTAGCCTTTGCTTTCTTCTTTTCGGGACCATTGGTTTTGGTGTAATTCTCCTCCACTTTTTTCTCCAAGTGTCCCTCCTTCACAATTTCCTATGGCTCCTCATTCACTTTCTTTCCCTTTTTGTGTGCCGCATACTTTACACATTTGGAGAGGGAATGGCCAATGTAGTTGCAATGGGAGCAATAATGGGGTACATATTCGTACTCCACCTTTTGCTCGAACAAAAGTCCTTCCTTGCCTTTGACGGGGACGCTAAGTGTTCGCTCCTTGGAGAGGTCTAGCTCTACCAACACCCGAGCATAGTTCCTTCTTGCGCATGTCGTCGTTAGCTTGTCGGTGGTGATGGGTTTTCCGACACAAGAGGCTATTTTGGCAATAGCCTTGGGGTTCCAACACTCACCGAGAAGAAATGGAAAGTTGATCCAAACGGGGACCACTTTAATGTCATCATCTCCGAATTGAAACCAATTGGGGAGTTTCTTCAAGATTAACCCTCTCCCGTAGCTAGTGTAAGGCCCGCCTTGGAGAACTTTCACTCTATCCGCCTCGGTTTTGAATTTAAAGACAATCCATCCGTTGACATTTGGGGCGATGTCGAACTCCACATTCCAAGACTTGCAAAGTTTTAGAAGTGCCTCTTTGCTGGGGTGCCTTTGGGTAAAATACCTAACGAGGCAAAATCCCCATTTTTCCGTTAGCTCGGATATGTCGTCATCCTCAAGAAACTCTCCTCCCTCAACCGGGGGGACATACTCCAACTTGAGGCCAAAAGAGGCCTTGCGATTATCGGCAAAGAGGGAGGAGAAGGGCCTTTTTTGTGTTGTAGCATCTTGTTGGGAGTTCACCTTGTTAACTTTTTCCTTTTCCTTTTGAGCCATTTAATCGAACACCTTGTGGGTGTTATTTTGAGCTTCACTTGTAGCTAGATTTTGATTGTTATCTTTCACCCCATTTACAACTTCAGCTAGGCCCATGTTAATAATGTCATTGGTAATATTTTGTCCCTAATTTGGGTCGTAGAATCCCCATTAGCCGCAGCAAGACTCATGACTTCATTTTCATTAGCAGGCTGTAGGTTTTCTTCTTCAATGGAGTATTGGTCATCCATTTCCTCAACATTAAGGTCTACGCGGCGAAATGATGATCTTTTCTTGTTCCTGGCCATTTAGAAGCCGCGGCAAGTCACGAACGAGGAGGATCACAAACAGGTCCCACGGCAAGTCACGCACAGGTTCTTCCCGTACGGCAAGTCACGAAATGATTTCTTCACAGCATTGAGGATTTCCACCATGGAAATGAGCGTCTTTTTAGTGCGAATCTAATGAGGTAAATTAGGCTAAAAATTATCAAGAATCAAGAGAGAAAGATCAAATTGAAAGCCCTAGAGTTGCAAGAGCTCTAGTGAGAGAAATAGCCACTTCTCTCTAACTTTCGTACGGATGATTTATGTTGTTATTTACGTGCATAGTGGCGAGCACAACAGTTCATCGTGCTCACTCCCACATGCTCTTCACTGATGCAGGTTAAGTAGGTGCCGACCGACGAGACAGAGACGAGTGGTGTTGGTCTTTGACCGACTTCCTTTTGTTTATTTCGCCTGCTAGACTATTTATGATTATTTATGCATTTACGACTTTGGTATTTATGATTTATGACTTTGGGATTTTTGAAACTATGGATTGGGACATGTTCCCTTATGAATAATTTTGTTGGACTCGAGATTTATGAATCACTGGATTTATGATTTATGATTTATGCGAGTATGATTTATATGATTTACGTGATTTAGTTGAGTAGCGCCACTGATTTATGAAAAGGTTTCGGAAAAAAATTGAGTTGACTTTTGAAAAAGCCTTTGACTTTCGTCAAATAAAAGTGGGGCGTTACAAAATACTTTTCATAATTGTATTAGCAATGAATATATTCTATTGGTATTATAGAATAGCAACAAAAACTTTCATAATTGTGTTAGCAACGAAAATCTTCGTGGCTAAAGCAATAGAAAAAAATTGTTGGTACACATCAATACACTTTCATAATTGTATTAGGAACGAAAAATTCTACTGTTAAATGACAACGTAACTATTTATTCAGTTGGTAAGTAACTCATAGGAGAAATTTAAAAGATCAAATGAATAACAAAATACTTATATATATGATCTTTTAAATAAACAAAATAGTTAAATGAATTATAAACGATAAAATGAATAACACAATATTTATATATATGATGTAATAATTTAAAAAAAAAAATAGTTAACTTATTTAATATTTATAAATTATTATAAAACATATGATTTTTAACCAGTGGACATGCTTATTATATATGAAAATGCCAACTTACTGAAAGATATATATAAAACCATAATTTACGATATTGGATTATTCAAAAAATTACATGACTTAGTAACAAATTATTACACCTGATATTAAAGTCAAGAAAGACCGCCATATATAAATTTATTTTCATTTTAACTCATAAGATAATTTTCTTTTTTGTCAAATCTATAGTAGGATGCGATTTATTTCTAAGAATTATATAATATTCATCAATTTTTATGTTTTTTTTCTTTATTTTGTTAATATAATTGAAAATAAAATCAATCAATACTACATAATTCTCACAAAATTCATTATTCACTCACATATTTTGAACTTTTTATTAAATATATAGACCATTTTATTAGTTTATTGTATACAAATTTTGAATATTATATATTTTTTAAATTTCATTTATAATTTTAAAAATATTCGCATTTGGTCCACTAAAAAAAAGACTCAAAATATTGATTTTGGGTTGGATGTTTGTTTATATCTCATCTTGGGTCCACTCAAAATACTGATTGATCCCAACAACGTCTCTTGCTTGGATGGTTTCTCTCTTTTTTCAGGCCTGCTGGGAGATTGTTGAGGGTGATGTTGATGAGGCTGCATTGGATTTATTCTTTGGTCACCAGATGCCGGAATCCTTCACGGCGATCTCAGTCGTCTTGATCCCCTGCCCAAGCTCTAGGTATTACAGGCCTATCAGCCATGTAATGTGACAATTAACTCATTTATGTAATTATTAACGGGCGCCTTGCCCCTCTCCTTCATCTTCTCATCTCTCCGAATCAGAGTGGTCTCATCAAGGATCCAGTCATTAGTGATATCATTCTTCTGGCCTAGGAGATGATCCATGACATCTTTCATGTGAATCGGTTGAGAGTCCCCAACCTTGCGCTGAAGCTAGATATGACTAAGGCGTTTGATAGGGTCGAGTGGCCATTTCTAAGGGAGGTGCTGATCTGGATGGGCTTCCTAGAGCTTTGGGTTAATTTTTGTGAAGGCGTGTATGGAGCACTGCACTTTTTCGGTTCTAGTTAAATGGCAACCCCACTGAATTCTTCTCTTCCTCTCGAGGCCTCTAGCACGGGGACCACCTCTCCCCCTCGTTTTTTGTTTTAGAGGCGGATTACTATTCTCGATGCCTTGCGTCTTCATCTGTGATATCTTGACGATGACCTATAGCACTAGTGGTTATGGTCCCCCCATCTCACACCTCGCTTATGTGGATGACATCATTATCTTCACTTTTGGTGATGATTATGGACTGGTCGAGCTCATGCACCTTCTGGAGTAGTATGGCTTGGTCACAAGTCAGCTCGTCAATGTGCAGAAGAGCACATTCATCCTCTCTCTCCTCCAATATGGAGTGTGTGAAATCAGGCAAATAAATGTTCTCTCTAGCTTTCTCTCATGCTTTGCGAGTTTCTCCTTATATTTCGACCATATGAGCGACCAGTTGGTTCACACCCATCAGTGAGATACGACTCCAGGAACGCCAGTTCTCGATTTAGCTTTTTTGTCTCCTTTCTCTCTAGTTTATTCTTTCTCTTTTTTTTTTTATTTTTTACCTTTTTCCTCCCTCTTTTTTTTCGTTCATTGGTTTTTACTCTCGTCCTTTCCCCATCAGCCGCTGTTGTCGGCGGTTGGACTCTGACTTTCTTTCTCTTTTACCTTTTTAGTTTCTAGATTTTCAGATTTTGATTGTTCTCTTTTTTTTAGTCTCAGCCCCAATGTCTTCTTTGGCAGCCTCCCTCTAGTCTCCTGTGACCTCCATCCAGTCTCCGGCTGCCCGTGCCTCTGGACCCAGCAAGGTCAGAGTTGCATTCCCCGATTATGAACCTTTCAGCTCTCTCGAGCTCAACCATAGCCTTGGCTCATGCTAAGAACTTCGCCGACTTCCCTAATTGCAGCCACTAGTTTTTTCTGTTGGTTTGGATGACACTCAGACACTGCCGAAAGCCTTTATCCCTTCAGGTCATTAGAGGATTTTTCTCACCATTGCCGAGTTTGCTCTTGTACTTGTTGTTTATGTCGTTGGAGCCACTGTGTCATGTGGAAGGCTTATGGAGTTAGAAACAGGTCCACTAGGTTAATTGGAATTTCATTTTTTTGCCTTTTTTGAGGGTGGCCTTGGGATTTGCCACTTATCGGATGTAGTCATCACCATCTCTTATGACATGTGGTGGCTCTTCATGGAGGAAAAGTTGCTTGGTGCTCAATACCTTCGTGGGAAGTACTTCTTTAGAGGTGCTTGTCATCCTTGTAGGCTGACGGTCACTGTTCATGATAGTAGACAGTAGAGGCAGCTCATAAGGATTGGTAGGCGTGCCCAGGAGCACATCTTTCTGACACTCGGTGAGAGGGATGCAAGCTTTTGAGACAAGTGGTGATTTGCTGAGGGGCCATTTTCAAGCACTAGGCAGACCATTTACTCTCATACTTTGCGGGTGAAGGACCTGTGGTATAAGGGGACTTAGGATAGGGATAGATTAGAGAGGGTGTTTGGTGCTGGAGCAGGTTTTAGTGACCAGATTTTAGATCAAATCTAGTAGTTTCCCATCTCGGAGGACGGTTCAGATGGTATGAGGTGGAGACTTACATCTTCGGGCACATTTTCTACGACCTCATATTGGGGGGAAGTTCGATTTGGTGACCGACCTAACCTTCTCTTCGGGGCTATTTGGACTGACCTACATACCCCAACCATCTCTGTTTTCCTTTGGTACCTTCTTCTACTCCAAATTCCAATCGACGCTATGATGCAGATGAAGGGATTTTTCTTCCCTTCGATGTGTTACTACTGTGTTGAGATCGAACATTTTTAGATTGATACTTTTTCACATTTCTTTAGAGAGCAAGTTTGCGAGGAGAGTATGGCAGCATTTAGCCACTTATACTCATATACCCCTTCCTACTACATAATTGTTTTTTTTTTTTTGATATCCTGAGTTTTTTTCTCACATCGCATACACTTTAAACACGTGGGGTTCCTCATTTCTTGTTAATCCTGTGGTCCATCAAGAAAAAAAAGAATACTGCGAAGCATAGTGATATTACTTTTATGTGTTCTCACATTGTTTTGCAGGTTGACCGACATATCTCTCTCCTCACAGCTCTAGGCAGACTCACACTTAGAGACTAGACAGGTTGCACGCTGTCCCAAGGCTATGCTCTATCTCCATTGTCGACCGCCAAGCACCCCCATTGCCTAGAGCCATTGTTAAGATAAGACCCGAGTCCTCTTGGGTCAAGCTAATCACCAACGAATCTTCCGATCGACTTATCAGAGCTGCCGGATGTACAGGCTTGAGTAGGGTTCACAACAGAGCTCCCATTACTTCATTTTGTGCCCCTCTTCAGGCCTCCTCGTGTTACAACACAGAGTTTCAGGTGCTTCAAATTGGTATTCAGATTGCATCCTCTATCTCCACTCACATTTGGATAAGGTTATACGTTGTCACAGTCACCATCCTCTTGACCGCATTCCATTAGGGCTAGTGGAAGATTAAGCATCCGATCATGCGTATCAAATCCACACTTCAGTCGGTTTGATACAGGATCTCAGACATCTTCTGCGAGGGGAACCAACCCACTGATTTCCTCACTTGCGTTTCTTTACACTCTTGTGCGAAAGGATCAGATGGGATACCCTTTTTTTTGATTTGGGTAGTCGTTTTGTTTTGTTTTTTTTTTTTTTTGATTTTTTTGTTTTTGTGCTTTAGCCCGCTCGCAGTGCAGATTACTCGCCTGGGCTCCTTTCGGCCCAAGCTCAGATCTTTTCATTCTTGTTGTAGTTCTTTTTCCTTTGTTTGTGTCTGCTATTAGAACATGTAGACTTGTGATTTTTTAGCCCATTTAGGGATCTGACTATATAAAAGTTGGGAGTCTGGCCTTAACCCCCGACCCTTATGGTATGTTTCTTCGTAAAATAAAAAAATCCTTTATCCTCTCATTGTGAATCGGTGGGAACAGCGGATCCATGAGCATACCGGTATTACGTGCAGTGAAATTTCTATCGCGTACCTTGGTGCCCCTATGTACAAGTCCCATCTCAAGAGAGTGCTCTTTGAAGACTTCAGGCAGAGGATAATCGATGGAATCTCTGGTTGGTCATATAAAAATCTTTCTTTTGGGGTCAACTCGCGCTGATCAAAAGTACCCTCAACGCCCTTCCGTTTTTATCGCTTTAAGGTCCTCGATTCACCTAGATCCACTTTACACAAGCTAGATTAAATCATGGCTAGTTACTTATAGAGACACGGGGTTGGCTCCCAGAGGGGCAGGTCCACTGGATGAAGTGGGACTCCGTTTACCGTCCATTTTTTTAGGGTAGCCTTGGGACCCGCCGCTTATCAAATGTTGTCACTGCCTTCTTTTATAAGATGTGGTGGCGCTTTAGGGAAGGTAAGTCACTCTTTACTCAGTATCTTCGCAGGAAGTATTGCCCCAAAGGTTCATTTCATCCCTGTGGGGTGCCTACCTCCAATCAAGATAGTGGGTCGTGGTGGCGGCTCACCAGAGTAATTAGGCATGCCCAAAAGATTATCGTATAGAAGTTGGGTTAGGGGGATGTTAGCTTTTGGGACGAGTGGTGATTTGGTGATGAGCCCTTATTGAGCATAAGTCAGGTCACTCATTCCCTTTCCCTGTAGGTGAAGGACCTGTGGACCCATGGGACATGGGATAGGGATAGGCTAGAGAGGGGGTTGGGTACTGGAGCGGGTTTTAGTGACCAATTATTAGAGCAGATACAACAAATTTCAATCTCGGAGGACAATTTGGATGGTATGAGGTGAGACTTACATCTTCGAATATATGTTCTACAATCTCAGATTGGGAAAGTTCGACTGGGTGACTGGCCTAACCCACTATTTGGAGCCATTTGGACCAATATGTTTACAACTCTATTTTTATTTAGTGCCTTCTTCTGTGCCGGATTCCGATTGACACTGTGGTGCAGGAGAGGGGGTTTCTTCCCTTCGTGTTGTTATTGTTGTGTCGAGACTGGTGATTTCAAGACTGAGACTTTCTCTCATTGTTTCTAGAGAGCGACGTTGTAGAGAGAGTGTGGGAGCATGCATTTTTTCATTTATCCTCACATACCTCTACCCACTACAGACAATTGTTTTGTGCTCTGAGTTTTTTCTAACAATGCACATAATGCAAGTGTGAGCGTCCTGGCCCGGTTTAGGATGGATCGAACTCTACCTTCGTCGGTAGAATGCCGGAAACCTACAAATAACTCTCACACCGGGGGTTGTGTCCGGTGAAGAGCCTTCGATGCTTAAGTCAGTATGTGTATGAGTATACTGAGTTGAATAATGGAAAAATCGTGTTTAGGAAGAAAGGCTCACCCCCTTTATATAGGAGTGAGATACATGACCTAAAGCTGCCCAGATTTGGGGAGCTGACTGCCTAAACTGCCCGTCCGTAATCTGACACACCGCGCGCATGTCAGAGGTGGCGCAGGACGTTGGGAGCTGTCAGAGGTGGTTGTCGCTATCAACCAATGTGTTCTCGACACGTGTAGGGCCCATTTGTTCCAATTTTGGAATTATTATTTATTTATTTTATTATTATTATTATTATTATTATTATTATTATTATTATTATTATTATTATTATTATTATTATTATTATTATTATCACTGTTCTAAAAATCGGCCTAGGCGGCCGCCTAGGCGGCGCCTAGGCGCTAGGCGGTGCCCGGGCGCCTCCAATTTGCACAAATCGGCAGAAAAAATGGGTCTGGCGGCTAGGCGGCGCCTAGGCGGCCCTAGGCGCTCCTAGGCGCCCTTGGCGGGCGCGGCGGTCAGGCGGTTAGGCGGCGCCTAGGCGGGAATAGGCGGACCTAGGCGCTCCTAGGCGGGCTCGGCGGCAATTTTTCAGTTTTTTTTTTAATTTTTTTAATTTTTTTAAATATTAATTACATTATTTTATTCTCATGTTTTCTTTAAAATATATTAATTTTATTATTTGGACTTAGGTGTGTCGATTTATTATAAGTTGAGATAGTTTTATTTTGTAGGTAGTCAAACTAAATAAAAAATAAGGTATTTAATATTGATTTCTAGGCCCCGACTAGGCACCGCCTAGGCCCCGCCTAGGCGCTCTAGGCGCTAGGCGCTGGTCGAGCGCCTAGCGGGCGCCTAGCGACTTTTAGAACACTGATTATTATTATTATTATTATTATTATTAAATGTCTAATTGTCATTATTTGTTTAAATGATTATTATTGTTAAATGTATATTGTGTGTATTATAAATATATGCTATTTGTTTATTTTTGGAACTGTGTGATCGAACCAAGACTCGTATATGGTATTAATTGTTGGAACCGAGAAAACCCGGCCCGTACGCCATGAAACCGCACGCCCGCCTCAACCTTTACTATTTAATAATATTTTTATTTTTTTAGAATTTAAATTACTTGTGGTGTATTATGGTGGAATTATTGCCTAAACTTAATGACAATTAAGTTGTCATCTAACCCCTTTAATTCCCCCATATGAAACGTTTCAATCTCTCTCTTATCTCGAAAACTCGAACGCCTGCACAAAAGAAAGGAAGAAGAGAAATCTCTAATCTCTTCATCTGTCTCAAATTGCCAGTTACAACGCTCTTTTTTTTT
>CACSLK010000984.1:7807603-7838186 GCA_902706635.1 Striga hermonthica
AGTCCGGTCCAGACCGGTTCAGACCGACTGGACCGGTTCAGTCAGTTATTGTCAGTTTCAGTCTCGGTTCTCAATTTCAGTATCATTTTCAGTTAAATTTCTGGGTCAAATTCAGTTCAGTTAATTTATGTCAGTTCAGTTTCGTACTTAGCCGGTTTCAGTTATACCGAATAAGTCCGAATATCACATCAGGTTCACTAGAGCATCTTAACATAATTAAACAGTTAATTTATCAGTCTGAGCATAGTCAATAGTAATTGTTTATATTATATTTCAGTTTGATCAGGCATCAGCACTACCGTTCAGTTTCAGCAGTTCAGGTGAGGACTGAGACTAAGTACTACATTGTTTATAATTACGCTACCATGTTCGAGGTATGTGTATTCAGTATCCACTCGGAATGGTCGCCGGTCCATTCTGGGTTCTAGTGGCCTAATCTAACCACTAGAGTGTGCACATGGTCCGGTATTAGTTTGTGCCGGCAGATTGCGGTATTAGTTTGTGCCGACAGATTTCAGTTATCAGTTACGTGACTTATGTCACGAGATCAGACCGGTATCAGATATCAGTTTCAGTTTCAGTTTCAGTTCAGTTATATATGCTTAGATCATGATATTGTTATTATTTACAATGTTTACATTAGTATGAGTTTCTGCGGAGCACAAGTGTTTTAGTGCTCACGCCCCCACGAATTTCATGTTTTTTTTTTCAGGTCGCAGGGTCGGGGACGAGGAGTGAGTGAGCGGGCCGTTCAGGATATTTTTGATTTATGTATATATGTTTTGCCACGCTTTGTTTCCGCTAAAACTTTCAGTACTTATTTTCAGTTTTTTTCCGACATTAGTCGGATCAGACGTTATGACCGTTTTTACTTATCAGTTTAAAATTTTAACGATTTTCAGAAAAAACAAGTTTTTCACGGTAGCATCCCGAATCAGTTTTCGCAAAATAAGTATTTTATTATTTATTCAGAAAATTGCGAAAATTTGCGTACTCTAATAGTATTAAAAAGTCGGGGTGTTACACCGTTGGATCTATTTTTTTCACTTATGCCTTCGTATTTGACCTCTGGGCCGGAAAGTCTAATTGCGACCATCCAGCCTCACAGCTCGAAAGTCTTCACACTTTCCCACCCGCGAGGAGTGTTCCAAACAAGAGGCCACCCATCCCGAGGGCGTGAGTAATCAACCAACCTGCCCACCCCAAGGGATGTTCCAAACAAGCGATCACCTAGCCCGAGCGCCTTAGTCATGGTGGGTTTGGTCTTCACACTTGCCCATCCGCGAGGAATGTTCAAAACAGGAGGCCACCCAGCCCGAAGGCGTGAGTAATCGACCAATCTGCCCACCCCAAGGGATGTTCCAAACAAGTGACCACCCAGCTCGAGGGCCTTAGTCATGGCGGGTTTTGTCTTCACACTTGCCCATCCACGAGGAATGTTCCAAATATGAGGCCACCCAGCCCGAGGGCGTGAGTAATCGACCAACCTGCCCACCCTAAGGGATGTTCCAAACAAGCGACCACCCAGCCCGATGGCCTTAGTCATGGTGGGTTTGGTCTTCACACTTGCCCACCCACGAGGAATGTTCTAAACGGAAGGCCACCCAGCTCGAGGGCATGAGTAATCGACCAACCTGCCCACCCCATGGGATGTTCCAAACAAGCGACCACCCAGCCCGAGGGCCTTAGTCATGGTGGGTTTTGTCTTCACACTTGCCCACCCGCGAGGAATGTTCCAAACAGGAGGCCACCCAGCCCGAGGAAGTGAGTAATCGACCAACCTGTCCACCCCAAGGGATGTTCCAAACAAGCGACTTCCGAATCAGACCATATCATACATCCTGTCATCCAAATCATACCAATGTTCTAAGCATAAGAAAGTGTGCAACGAAGTAAGAAGTTGTAATGCCCCGTTTGATTTTGAATAATATTGGAATTATTTAAGTATTATTGCATTATTATTATTATTAATATTATTATTATTATTATTATTATTATTATTATTTATATTATATTAATTGTTTTTTTTTTTGGCCTAATGTCTAAGTTTCCTAATTGTTATTATGTGCTTAAATGTCTACTATTGACAAATATTGTTGTGTGAATTATATATATATATATATATATATATATATATATATTCCGATTTTTATTTTAATTACCGTTCGACCAACCGAGCCTCGTCTAAATTAAAGTGTTGAACTGAGAAGGCCCTGTCTTTGAACCGCGCGCCCAGCCGAACTGAACTGGCTACCCGAACCAATCGAGCCACCCGGTTTTCCTCTCCTCTCTCTTGTATTTTTGGTAAATTTCTTGTAGGGCAAGGCTCCATAGACCTAGCCTTATATAAACGTGAGATTTCTCGCTCCTTGTGGTCTTGAACCCGCAGAACCTAAGCTGCTCCGTCTCTCTCTCGCAATTAGCGCGCAACCTTCACCTCTAATCTCTCTCTCTCTCTCTCGTGTGTTTTCGAAACAGAACATAGGCTCGCTCTCTTTTTCTCTCGTGATTCATCGTAATAGGGAATTAATCTCTCGCACTCTCTCGCTTTTCTTTTCCTGCCACCATAAGTTCACGATCATCACCCTCATCACCTCGCGCCAGCACCGTCGTCATCACCAGCGAGAAGCTCCTCCTGGCGGTACGTGTAACTCCGGCCCTCTGCTCCACTGGCGAGACCTTCACTCTTTGCTCGTAAGTTTCCAGCTGTCAGGTACCGTCGAGTCCCGTCGGAGTGCTAGACGTAGCCGTCGAGTCCCATCGAGTTCCGTCAGAGTGCCATACGTAGCTGTCGAGTCCCGAGTCACGCCCCGTTCGTCCGTTCGTTTTCTAATTGAGCGTCCGAAACAGGGTATTAATGGCTGAGACTTATACTTTCTGATTTGGCCGAATATAAGTGTTGTTATGTGTTCAGTTTAGTCCTTAAAAGTTGGCCAAATTGCAAAAACTAGCCAATAACTTAGATGGGTTGGCAATTTTAGCCACCTTCTTTTCATTTTGGCAATAGTAGCCAAAATATTTTAAAAATTCGGTCTTTCTACCCAAATCCGGCCGAAATCGTTGGAACTCCGCCTGAGAACACCGAAAAAGCCAGCATGGAACTACACGTGGACACTTAATCCACCTCAGCTCACTCTTCTATAAATACACCTTCCACGCGTATCACCTTCATGCATTATCATATTTAAAAAAATCGATTAAAAACAATAAAGCTATTTATAAAAAAAAAAGTAAAACTATCCATTTCATAGAAAAATTTGGGGAAAATTTTCGAACCCTAAAATCACGCAGACACCTGGGCAGTGATCAAAAATACGTTGAAAATTGCGTGCACATACACAGATGAATTCGGTTAGGAGACGAAGCTTGTGATACAAGCCAAATTTCGTCTTCCTCTTCTTTGATTTCGATTTTTATTTTTAGATTTGATTTTTTCTCGGTCGATTTTTTAGATTTGGGGATAGTTAAGAGGCAGATTGATCGGTGATTGAGTGCAGATGGACTGAAAATCTCGTTTCGCGTTCAAATCCGGCCGGACAAATTGTGGTGGTTTTGCATGAAAATGCCGTCGTTCAGGAGCAGTGACTCCTGCTGCGAGTTTCCACCAGCGCCTGGGGGAGCAATGCTGCCGGTCTACCTCAACGACCTGAGGAGGAACGCCGCAGGAGGCGGCGAGGAGATGGTCGAGGTCACGCTCGAGCTGGACGACAGCTCGGTGGTGCTGTGCGGAGTCCGATTTGTGCGATTTTAGGGTTCGAACATGACCCGATTTTCCCCAATTTTTTTCTGTGAATTGTGAAGGTGATACGCGTGGAGGGGGTAGACAAGTGAGCTGAGGTGGATTAATTTGTCCACGTGTAGTTCCAGCTGGCTTTTTCGGTGTTCTCAGGCGGAGTTCCGACGACTTCGGCCGGATTTGGGTAGAAAGACCGAATTTATAAAATATTTTGGCTACTATTGCCAAAATAAAAAGAAGGTGGCAAAAATTGCCAACCCATTTAAGTTACTGGCTAGTTTTTGCAATTTGGCCTTAAAAGTTTGAAGCATGTTGAGTTTGTTTATGTGTTTGTTTTTGGGATACCTGTTTACCCTAGTTTGTGAAGCTCAGTTACGTTGTATTTCATGCTTAAAGTGAGCATGTATCAGAGTATTATTATTAGTTTTTTAAGGACTAATTAATTATGGCTTTGAGTTGAAGAAAAGGGTGGAGGTGAAGAGAAATATTTGCCTGTGTTAGCCGTGTTGTTGTTCAACATTTCTAAGCCTTAGAATGCTTGTTTCTTGTGCTGAAATGTAGTGAGATCATGCTGAGGTTAATTGTGCAGTTAGAAGACTAAAAGTCCATTTTAGCTACATGTTCAGTGTTGAGAAGTGATGATTAAAGAGGCATATTATTTTCATTTTATATCATGCGAGTTTTGGCTTCTTTTGTTCGATTATTTAGCCAAGACATTTGAATGCTTTATAGGTATTTTACATGATACTTATTTGAGCATCTAAGCAGACGGTTTTAGCACTTATTATTTCAAGTGGCATGCCTTAAGGTGTAGAGGAAAGAAAAGCATGTAGTGGTGGTTATGCATTATTCTTTTGCCTTATTTGTTCAATTTGTCCTTCATTTATTTAAATGAGGTTATGTGGTTGGATTGAATTTGAAGGGTGATTTCTTGATTTATCAAGTGCCTATTTTTTATGTCTTGTGCATCTTTTGTGGTGTGGTAGATGATTAACATTTTAAATTTTGATGCTCATATGGTCTTATAGGTGGTGCTTATGACATTGAGAATTGTTATTGAGGGTTCATTACAAATTTATGATTTATGTCGCGTTTCTGCTGAAAATGTAGTATTTTGAGTTAGGGTTCAGAGGGATTTGGAATTTTGAAATTTAGAGTTTTATAACTTGAGTTATTGTTGTTTTAATGAAGTGCTGTAAGTTGGTAAATAGTTAAGTTGGCAGATTTCTTGACATACGTGTTTTATGCTTAAACTCAGTTTTAATGATATTGTTGACTTAAGTGATCAACAAGAAAGTTGTGGATATATGTGTTAGCTACTCATTGGCTTTCGAATAACCTGAATAGCATACATATAGCTCATGTTATCTTGGAAATACTGAGACCATGCGAGTTGCTCATTTTCATTTCTGGACTGCAGCTATGTTTTGTGTCGTTGTTGAACTATGTGTCTAAGTTATATCCCATGAGTGTAGTTAAGTGTTCGTGTGTTGGATAGTCTTTTATAGGACTACTTTATATAATGTAGGTGTTTGAGGAGTCCAGCCCTCGACCTGTGTTTTGATATTTGTGTGCTTTGTCAACCTCGTCGAGCAGGTGGGTTTAATTTGAAAAATTGTTATGCCTTAAATGTTATTACTGTTTATTTTTCGGTTTGATCAAAGTGTGCATGTGGACCATGTAGCCTTCGATGTGAGATGTATCAACCGTCAAACGGTTATCCCCGACTACGAGGTTGTGTCTTTTATAGGGAGTCTTCTCATATCGTTATAAGGCCACACTGAGGGGCATTCGGTATGGTATCGTTGTAAGGCCACATTGAGGGGCATTCAGTAGAGTGTCGTTGTAAGGCCACATCGAGGGGCATTCGACATTTACTCCTACTAGTATGGGATTCTATGTAAGGCCACATTGAGGGGCATTCGTTGTAAGGCCATTTAGTAGTCTATGGTTAGGTGTGCACACGAGTAAGAACTCTGGGATAGGAGATGGGATAGTTGATTGATTTGTATACATGCTGCGACCATACCTTACATATTATTGAATACTGTTTTATTATTGTGGATAACATTTATCGCATAGTGGTGAACACAACTGTTTCCTTTTGTGCTCATCCCAACCTGCTCTTCATGGATGCAAGTTAGTACTCGCTGGCACGACAAGAGGAGGCGAGTGGTGGTCCTGTTACCTAATTTATTTCTGCTGTTTTGAACTGCCTAGTATCGTTTATGCATTCTGATTAATGTTGGTTTTCAGAGTATTGATGGGGAGTGTACTCCCAGATATTTAAGAATTTGAGAAAACCCTGTTTTGGGAGACTGATGTTATTAATGAACCCGGTTTGGGTGTTGACCTGATTTTTGGAACCCGTTTTGGGAGTTGCATTCATGATGTCTTTGAAAATGGTTTTTCAAATAATAGCGCCGCGAAAGTTTTATGAAATAATTTTTCAAAAAGTTATCTTGAAATTTGGCAAATAAAAGTGGGGCGTTACAAAAGTACCAGAAAATAACTGAATTCCATTAACATTTTAAGCAAACTTTGCGGGTTAAATCTTTGCTCAACTTTCCAAAACCTTTTTGCACAAAAGCAAACATTTACACATAGTAACCTTTCAAGTTAGCTATGTTCCATGACCTGGCAAGTGATCGTCCTTCTGAGTAAATTCGAGAGAGTTCCTTTCAAGAGTATGCTCCTCCTGCATGAACTCTCTCGACCAGGTATGGTCCTTCGCAGTTTGGTTACAGCTTTCCCACATGTTTGACCACATCAACGCGTTTCCAAACCAAGTCACCCACTTGGAATCTGCGGACTTTCACCTTCTTGTCATGAGTTGCTCGCATCCTTTGTTTGTACGCCTCCACTCTGATCGCTACTCTTTTGCGCAGTTCCGCAAAGGTATATAAGGCCGCCATCATTAGATCTTCATTTTACTCTGGCTCATATGTGCTCGACCTTTGCAATGATAGCTCGACCTCGACTGGCAACAGTGCTTCCATCCCATAGACCAGACTGAAGGGGGTTTTTCCTGTTGTCGACCTCGGGGTAGTGCGGTATGCCCAAAGTACTGAAGTTAGCTCGTCGACCCACGCCCCCGAGGCCTTTTCCAGCCTTTTTTTCAGCCCATTCTGTATAATTAGGTTGGTCACCTCGACTTGGCCATTGGCTTGCGGATGAGCGACGGAGGCAAAGTGTTGCTCGGTCTTCATGTCTTCACACCATGCTCGAATCTGCTTGCCATTGAATTGAGTTCTATTGTCGGATATCAACACTTTGGGAACACCAAACCTGCAGGAAATATTGTTATTTAAGAAATTGATGACTTTCTCCTCCGTGATCTTTGCCAAGGTCTCGGCCTCCACCCATTTCGTGAAATAGTCCACCGCCACAATCAAGAATTTTCTATGCTCCATTCCTTGCGGCATCGGCTCCACCAGGTCGATTCCCCACTGGGCGAATGGTATAGGGGCACTCATTGTTGTTATGGCTTCTGCCGGTTGATGAATCTATGGGCCGTGCTTCTAGCACTGCAAACACTCCTTCACCATAGCCTTAGCGCCCTTCTTCATCGTCGGCCACAAATACCCTGCCCTCAAAATTTTTGCGACCAAGGCCCCCGACTTGCTATGGTCACTACAACATCCCTCGTGCACTTCCCTCAGCATGTATCAACCCTTCTCCTTAGTCACACAGCGAAAATGTGTTTCGGCGTACGACCGCTTGTAAAGAATGCCTCCATGCTAAAAAAATCTCTTCACTACCTTTATCGCCCCTTCCTTCAACTCCTTTAAAATCGGGGCTCTCCAATCCTCAACCTCCTCTATCTCCGCCACCTCAGCATCGACCAAGCTCCTCTTCAAATGTAATAGAGTCACACTTCTGCTTTTACAATCCACCAGATTCTGAGCAATTTTTGACAATAAATCTGCTCGACCATTTTCTCCTCGAGGAATCTGTAACAACTCAAATGATTCAAACTACTCTTTCAAGTTCTTCATCTTGTCTACATATTTCTGCATCCGATCCTCCTTGACTTCAAATCCCTCCTGGAATTTCCCAACTACTAGCTGAGAGTCAGAATGGACTTGCACCCTTCGGTCTCCTCCCGCCATAGCCAGCTGCAGACCTTTGATCACCGCCTCATATTCAGCCTCATTATTAGATACCTTGAATCCCACCTTGGCTGCAAAATCCAAATAGTCGCCCTTAGGGGAAACAAGAACAATTCCCAATCCTGCCCCACTTCTTGCCACCGATCCGTCCACGAACAACTGCCCTACTCCCCCTAATTCCTCCTCGATCGTTGTATCCTCCTGGATAAAATCGACCAACACATGCGCCTTGATAGCCCTTCTCGGCTCATACATTAGTGAATACTCACTCATCTCAACTGCCCATTTCACCAATCGACCAGAAACTGAGGGCCGGCTGAGCGTCTCTCCCAGCGGCATATTCGTTCTCACCCTCACTTTATGATTTAAGAAATAAGGTCTCAGTTTTCGAGTAGTTACAACTACCGCCAGAACACACTTCTCGATCTCCGAGTATCTCATCTCAGCTCTTTGCATCACCCTGCTCACATAATAAATAGGAAATTGTGCTACCCCTTCTTCCCGCAATAGCACTGAACTTACCGCCCTCTCTCCAATAGAGATATACAGCACTAAGTCTTCTCCTTGGACCGGTTTGGCCAACAAGGAAAAGTTGGCTAGCACCCCTTTGTAACTCCTCGAACGCACGTTGAGCCTCATCAGTCCACTAGAATTTCGCGCTCTTCGTCAATGTTCTGAATAGTGGACCGCTCCTCTCCGCCACCTTCGATATGAAATGACTTAATCCCGTAATTCGACTAGCCAAGATTTGTACTTCCTTAACATTCGTCGGTGACTTCATCTCCATCACTGCCCGCACCTTCTCCGGATTCACCTCAATACCTCTCTTGGTCACCAAGTAACCCAATAATTTTCCTGACTTCACCCCAAACGAGGACTTGGTCGGATTCAACTTCATCCCATACATGCTCAATGTTAAAAACGTCTCCTTCAGGTCTCGCACATGATCCATATCCTCCTTACTTTTTACCAGCATATCATCTACATACACTTCCATATTACTCCCCAACTGCTCCTTGAAGATTTTATCGACCAACCTTTGATACGTGGCATCCGCGTTTTTTAGGTCGAACGACATCACCACGTAACAATAGGTTCCTCGACTTGTCACGAAACTCACCTGCTTTATATCTTCTCTCTCCAAGGGAATTTGATGATATCCCTGAGAGACATCCATTAAGCTCAGCAACTCACATCCTGTAGTTGAGTCGACCAGTTGGTCGATTCTGGGCAATGGGTACAGATCCTTCGGGCATGCTTTCTTTAGATTGCGTAAGTTGATGCACATTCTCCATTTTCCCTCTGCATTTGACACCATCACAATGTTTGATAACCACTATGGGAACTGAATCTCCTTAATATGCCATGGACCTAGCAATTTCTCCAACTCCTACTATATGATTCGATTTATCTCCGCCCCATGGTGCCTTTATTTTTGCTTCACCAGCCTCACACTGAGGTCGATGTTCAGACGGTGCTCAATCACCTATGCACTTATTTCAGTCAATCCTTCTGCCGTATAGGCAAAGACATCAGCAAATTCCCTCACTAAATTGATCAACCTCGATCTAATCGGCTCTTCCAGCTGCTTCCCAATTATAAACTCCCTCTCCTCATTCCCCTCGACCATCTGGGTATTTCCTTTTGGTTTGATATCTGTCTTCTCCTTACCCTTCTCTAACCTCACCCTATCCTCCTTTGATCTAGACCCACCTGGTCGACTAACTTCTTCTTCCTTTGACTTGGCCTGCCTCTTCGCCAATTGTTTGTTGTTGCTTACCGTTGTCTTATAGCAACTCCTCGAGGTAAGCTAATCCCCTGCGATCTTACCAAGGTTTTCGCCCACCGGATACTTGATTGTCATATGGTACATTGATACGACCGCCTGGAATGCGTTCAAGCTCGTTCTTCCCGTAATGATGTTATAAGATGACTCAGCTCCCACGAAGACAAATCTCACCATCCGCACCTTTCTCATCACTTCTGATCCCAACGTCACTGGTAAACTAACCTCGCCCATCGGCATAACTTCTTCTCCGTTGAAGCCATAAAGCGTCGTGGCCACCGGTTTCAACCTCATACTCAGCTCCTTGTTGATCTGCGAAAAACAGTCATAAAACATTACATATATCGAACTCCCGGTACCAATGAACACCATTTTCACATCAAAACCTGCCACTTCCGCCATAATCACCAAGTCATCATTGTGTGGCAACACCACTCCTTCAGCATCCTTCGCTTTAAAACTTATCACCGGCATGCGAGCCGTAATCCCCACCTCATCTCTCTTCATTTTCACAGATCGGGCATCTTCTTTCCTGGCATTATTTGAGTCGACATCCTTTGGCCCTCCTGAGATCATATAGATCGTTCCTCTCTTCATGAGAGTTTCGCCCCCTTCCCCTCCTTTCTCTCCATCTCTCCTCAGCTTCTTCCCTCTACCATCTCTATCATCCCCCTCATCATCTCTATCACTTCTCTCCTACGAATCCTCCCGACATCTCCTCCTCTCTTTTCCTTTCACCCTATCATGATACACAAAATCCTTCAAATGCCCCGCCAGAATCAACCTCTCAATCTCATCCTTCAAATTCCTACAATTCTCCGTGGTATGGCCATAGTCCCGACGAAAACAATAATAGATATTCGACCTAGGCCGAGTCGGGCCTGTAAACCTCGTCTTCGGCCATGTCACATCCTCGCTCGACATCTTCTGCTCCATCGCCTCAAGCACTTCTCTCCTATCTTTCCTCAAAGGCATGAAATTATGGTACTTCTGTCTCTCGAACAACAATGGCCTCCCTTGCCACCTGTCATCCCTTTTCGCTTGCTTTGAGTCTCGCCCCTCTCTTCTGGGTGATGTTTTTTCGGTCCACTCCGCCTGGGTGAACTTCTCCTCAGCGATCTGCTCCTCGGTGGGCTTTTTTCCTTCTTTGGTTCTGGTCGAGCAACTCCTTCCAATTTTGCAAACTCCACCTCTATCTCCTCCAGGTTAATATACTTCCTGCACCATTTCAAAACATCCTCATATGATCGAGCAGGGGTCTTTGCCAGCAAAGTTCGGCAAGGCCCCGCTCGAAGACTCCTTATCAGGCCTCCTGCCTTCACCTCATCCGACGCCGAGTGCACTTCCAAGCACGTTTGATTATATCGAGCAACATACTTCCTAAACGACTCCTTCTCTTCCTGCTTCATCTCCATCAAGTTCAACTATCTCTTCTCCTGAGCCACCACGCTCGAGTACTGATTGGTGAGCTTATTGGCGAAATCCTCAAAGTCCGCGATCGACCCAGGCGGCAACTGATGAAACCAATCGAGCGCTACCCCACGCAAGGTCGATAAAAATTCCCTGCATGTATGAATCAGAATACACATGCAACACAGCCATATTTTCAAAAGTCCTCACATGCCTCGACGGGTCAGATGACCCTTCATACAACAAGTTAGTCTCCATGAAATTATTCGGTAAAGGGGCTCCGAGAATCTCACTTGAGAAAGGATGTCCTCGAGCTCTCCTCTCCGGCCTCCCTTAGACCTTGTCCTGCAACTGAAGTAACTGCTCTGCCATCCTCTCCATCGCACAATCTCTCACACCTCCCCCATCTCCATAGCTAGACACATCGTCATCCTAACTTCCCACTACCGTGGTTGGTGCAGTTGTGGCGTGAGACGTGTGGCTTGTGACTTGTTGAACCGCCTGCGCCACCGCGACCGCCACCATCCTCTACATCTCCTCCCGGGTCATCACCACATCTGTTGACCGGGGGCTTGCACACCCACTTTTGATGGCGCTCCTCCTTGCACCACCACTCCTCTTGGTTGCGCCACCACTGGGTTTTGGGGCGGTGGCAGTGGCATCGCCGCCACGGCTACTGCGCGAGCCTCCTAAGCCCGACTAGAGCTTGCATCTCCTCCTGGAACTATCGTCGATGCTCCCACACCTTTAAGGACAGGTGTAGGAGTAAGCGGTTTCTGCAAAGGGCCAGAGAAACCCAGAAGATGGCCCTACCCAATCGGTCTAGTCGTCATCCAAGCGTCATCGAATGTCGATTACAAGTTGGTTCTGGGAATTCCGTCCGCCATAGCTGAGCTTCAAACACAACCTTTCGAATAATTGTCCCCACAGAAGGCGCCAATAATTCAAGTGTGAGCGTCCTGGCCCGGTTTAGGATGGATCAAACCTCGCCTTCGCTGGTAGAACGCCGAAGAAAAAAAAATCACCATGACTAAGGCCATGAGGCTGGGTGGTCGCTTGTTTTGAACATCCTTCGGGATGGACAAGTGTTTGAAGAAACAAATCCACCACAATTAAGGCCAGATTTCCTTAGTGAAATAGAGAGAAAAAAGCTAGACACGTGGCTAGATGGTCACTTTTTTTGAACATCCCTCGAGGTGAGCAAGTGTATAAATAAAAAAATAGAATATGTACGATGTACAAAAATTGTAATAAGTCTTGTTGAAGTTTCATAAATTTTAGAACAACTTGAGGTGGTCGAGATACTCAAATTATAAAATCCATCATGATTAAGGCCTTGAAGTTGGAGAGTTACATGCATTGACCACCCCGTTGAGGGTGGACATGTGGTTAGAGTGAGAAAAGAAAATTTGAACGATTCCACACTGGAGGGTCGACTTATAAGTAATTTGGTTTTTACTAAGTGGAGCGACCTTAGTAAATGGTCGATCAAATGGAATAACTTGATATGGACTTTGGGATTTGTGGATAATCACTTTGTTTATTCTTCGATAATATTGCTCGAATTAATGTTTTCGTGGAGTTAGAATCGACTGGAGGTGAAGATTTTTCATAATGAGCCAACACATTTCATCAAAGAAAGGAGTAAAAGAAAAAGGCAAAAAATAACCATAACATACATTCATACAATATCAAAGTTGTCCAGATACATGTTCAAGACAATAAAAAATTACAACATCTCTAAGGAGCAATTTAAGTGCTCTCGAGACATCTCTAAGGAGCGGATTGATTATAGGATTCTGGGGATTCTGCTCGATATTGGGCTCTGGGAGCTGTTCTTGGAGCTGCTCGGCTTGCTGCCTTGAGCCAGAGGTCGAATCTGCCTGATCGGACAGAGGCATCAAGCGAGTGGACTCCGCCAAGGAAGTTCGATATGTTGACAGGTAGCATACATGGATCTGGTAGATCAAAACTCTTTTTCAACGTGGTAGACCAGACAAGAAAAATAACAAGATAGGCGAGGAAATTCCTTCAATCGGTTAGAAAGCAGGTTAGGAAGCTGAAATAGAAGTAGTCCAAGATAACCAGGCCAGAGTTCGCTCGAGTGTCTTAGTCCTTCACGCGTGGTCGGTGGGCAATTTGGGATTGCCCTTGAAGCTCTGAGGAGCCTTAGACAGAGCGAGCCAGGAATTATCGACATTGAGTACTCCATCGAAGTCATCCTGGGTGATTTGCTCACTTTTCTATTCAATGCAGACCCGATAGTAGTTGATAACTAGATCTTACAATTCACTCAGGAACGCAGGTGACTCCTAAAAGTCGGCGACCACTTGTTCTTGATATTCCTTCAGGAAGCACTGGCTGATATGAATATACCAAAGTAGTTGGCGAGCTCGGCTAGCAGCAACCACATCATACCTCCGCTAGTCTTCTTTTTGGGAAACTCTTTCCTTCTCGAGCATATCCTCGAGATCCCAAACATCATCGGTGTGGCGTTGTTGTGTGCTCTTATTAACTCTTGGGTTAAGTCGTGGTGAGATTCGGATAGGTGGAGATTCTCATCGGAGATAATTTTTACGCCTTTCTCGAGCTTTAGAATGGTGTGACCGGAGCCCGACAAAGCAACATCGAGCAGTGGAACCAGGCGAACAAAGCCCTGCAGTTAATACAAATAAAAGGCAAATTAGTGCACAAGAGTACAAGTTGAGATTATCAGAGAGATCGAGGATCGAGCATTTACCTGCGCTAAAGACCGAAAGATGTGTTCGCCTTGGATACGGAGATTGGCGTGGTCGAGTGATAATCCTCGGCATGGATAACATCCTTGAAAAAGGATATTAACTTCATCTCGTTAGCCTTTACGAGGGAGGGATGAGGGGAAACATTTAGATGATCTTCCTCGATGCGAGGACGTATGTGGCCGCCCTCATCCCCGTGGAGGGGGTGCTTTCCTCGAGCAGCCTCGAGTGACTGCTCAAGATTAGAAGACTGAATCTACTCGATCACAGGATTGGTGGAGTCTGGTAGGGGAGAGAGGGGAGAACAATGTTGATTGACCATGGGATTGGTCGAGAGAGATCTTTGCTCCTCAGTTGAAGATAGTAGAGTGGATTATTCTTTTGTCGAGGATGATTGAACCTCGAACTCTTTGTTGGCAGAAGAAGGGGTGTGTTGAGGCATTTCTGGCGGGTTGATTCAAGGGTCGGATGTTTGTTCACCTTCTTCTTTAGAGCAACCTTACTCTTGGAAACAGAGAGAGCAGGTCAAGTTAGTGGATTTGCAAGTACAAAGTAAAGTTAGCATATGAAATAATAGGTTATGGTTGAATGTGGTGGTCAAAACTCAATACTAATTTGGAGATTGTCGAGAGTTTGTCGGAGAGGAAGAGGATATGACTTATGTGCGACTATACCACAATGATATACGAGCTGATTATCTTTAAGTAAATTCTGGAAGCGACAATGTTCGAATTCTAGAGGGATATGCGTCGGTCGAATATTGGGTTTTGAGGAGGAGGGTTAAACATGAAGAGAAGTTCAATGAGCCAAAGAGTAGGCAAGGATAAAGAGTGTTGGGTTTGACAAAAAACGATTTTTTTCTTTCATCTCGGGCACCTGGAATGAACATTGGAGATAAATATGGCACCATTTCGGCTCTTCAACTAAAGTTCGTTGGCTTGGTTGGAAGGCATATAACAGTACGAGAAAAAATCTAGGTCGATTCGACCTAGACGGATGAAGGAGATGACTCGAAGGTTGTTAAGAATCAGCAGAATTTAGGGGTAGTTGATTTAAGGGAAGACCATATACCTTACACAGGTCGAGCAAGGAAGGACAAACTGGAGTGAACACCCAGCTCAAACTGTATCTAGAAGAAGGTGTAAATCGTTGGAGGGACGATCATACACATCACCTTTCCTGGGGAAATCGATAGCCCCAGGATGGCCGACCTCATAGACGTCTAGCCAAATGATGTGGGGAGAGGGAGAGTTAGATTTTTCAGTTTTACGGAGAGGAGAGTCGGTCGAAGGATTAACTTTGCTTCTTTTAGAAGAAGTTGGCATGGTTGAAGATTTTGTTTTGTCCTTGGTCGAAATTATAGAATTGGGACGAGGAGCCTCATTCTCTTCTTTCTCGAGGGCCACGTCGACAACATCGTGCATACCAAAAGGCGGAAGAGAACGACAACTCAGAGGCACACGATCGAGCATGTCTTCGTCCGCAAAGTTATGGGGACAGTTCGAAGAGTGGTAATAGAGGTAACTTTGAGAATTTCCTCGACAGAAGGAGCTGAAGAAGCGGAATTGCAAGGGTTCGAGGACAGAGAGGGAGAAGTAATATCCTCATCGTAGAAATGGTCATTCTAACTGGAAGTATTGGAATCTCAAAAAGAGCAACATAAGAGAATATAAAAAAAGGTGTTTTTAGGGTTCTGAAGAGGGGAGAAGAAGAACGGAAGAGCAGAAAAAAACGGAGACGAAGAAGCAAGAAAAGCTTGAGTTGCAGAAGGAACGGAGACGAAGAAGCAGGAAAAGCTTAAGTTGCAGAAGGGTTAATTGTTGAAAGCAAGAAGACTTGAGGTTAAGAGATTTAGAGTGCAAGTATATTGAAAAATCGTGATGGTGAAAACTTGTACAAGGTAAGGAGCAGGGGTATTTATAGGAAATATTGGAGGCAAGTTGAAGAGTTGGAAACTTAGCCGTTAGATCAAAAGCAAAGTCCAAAGGCTAAATGACTAAAGGAAGGTAAGAAATACCTGGTGGTGCGAGTAGCGGAGCAATAATGGATGCGTCTGCCAGATGTGACAAGTGGCAGATGTAGAGACTGCACTCTAAAGTGACGACGAGTAATGAAAGAGGTCGAAAACATGGAAAACTCATTAAATAGTCGACAAGTACCGAACATGAGGACAATTGTTGGATGGACAAAAACTTATTCTTGGATCGTGGCATTCAAACTCGACTAGAGTGGGGAGGGGGGGGGGGGTAAATTATATGGGATAGCATACCTAATGGAGCAAATCGGCCAAATAAATCAGCTCGGTGAGCCAATCAAACAGACCAGATGAATCTCGCTGGTCGAGTAAATACGGGAAGATGGTCGTGGTCGAACATCACAAGAGTAAGGGCCTGTGGATTGGAAGACGATATAGATAGTGATATCGGTATAGGGAGAACAGGTTGGTCCCTGACTCATGGATAGTCAAGGATAGACCTACGGTGCAACTGGTTGATAGATCGACTACTTTCCAGACTTGGGGCTGGCAGCGGATTAACCTGGACTTGATCGAACACCAGAGCCTTCGAGGAGATCTCAAAAGAATCAAACCCCCATGTGCGGGAGAAACGTGGCTCGACCCGATTGGTCCCTACTGAATAACCTTTTATGACACACCTATATTGTGTGTTGTACTACCAGGCAGGCCGAGCAGCTCTGGGACAGCCAGCTCAACTTATTCGGGCAGCTTCTAGAACCAAGTATCCCACCCCTATATATATGGGTGGGTTTTATGATTTTTAGGAGGATTTATGCATTTTTACTCTGGAGAATTGAGTAGAGCTTGAGAATGAATTAAACATCGGAGACTCTTCACCAGAAAACCCCTATGGTGTGAGAGTTTTTGCAGGTACTCGGCGTTTAACCTGCGAAGGGTGGTTCGAGCAAGCCGTTTACAACCGGTTGGAGGTTTTGACGTACCAAATAACAAAATATAATACCAAAATAAAGTAAATAAAATAAAAATAAAATAAGTAAAGTAAAAGTATGATAGGTAAATTTAATATAAATTTTATAATAGTAATACAAACTTTGAATAAATGAAATTGAAATAAAAAATGAAAAAAATTAAATAAATTAAGATAAAATTTAATATAGTAGCATGAATTACAAATAAATTAAATTTAAATTCATATATTCTTTTTTCATATAATAATTAGTTATATAAATTCTAAAATGAAAAAAATAATAAATTAAATGAAATAAAATAAACAAAGTTAAAAAAAGTTACTTGAAATAAAATAAAATAATTCAAAATAAGATACTAAGTATAAAAAATGTTCAAGTATAAAAAAATAAAAGATAAAAATAAATAATAAAACCAACAAATACAGTATTTAAAATAATTTTAACATCATTTACTTTAACAAAAAATATTTATTAAAAAATTATAACGAAGTTATAATTTTTTTTTTAAATAACATAACTGATTTGAATTTATTATATTTATTTAGTTTAGTTTGTCAACTTATTTAGTAAACTTAATTTTTATTTTAATTTATTGTCTTAATAAAATGATAAATTAAAATTTTCAGCTAAGATAAAATAAATTAAAATAATATAAATAGTTAACTATAATAAAATTAAATAATATAAATTAAATATATAATTATTTATAAGTTATTCTACTTATTATATTTTCTTTTGTTATCTAAAATTTATTTTATAACATTTTTATTTAGTAAGAGTTTATACTAGTACAACGCCCGAGTATTACACGGGTGCTTGCTAATTTTTTTTCTTAAAATCTAAAATTAATGAGAAAAAGTAGTTGAAAATTTAAATATTTTTTATAAAAAATATATATTATTATATATTTAGTATGTCACTTTTTATTTGTGCCACTTACATGTGTTATATTATAATAATTTTTTTAAGTTACAACATATAATTACATTAAACATAAATATATGAATTGAGAAATAATTTTTTTTCTAAAGAATTTTAATAAAATTATTTTTTATTATTATAAAGATAAATATAATTTATTTATTTAATATATACAATATGGATGTCAAATCGAAGATTATCAAAAGATGATTAATTTGATATATTATATATGTAAAACTGATAAAAAAATACAAAAGTTATCAACTTTTAAAATACATTTATAATTCAATAGCTAATTGAAGGAAACAAATAAAAGTCAGGGATATATTAGTCACTTAGTGTCTTACTATGTAAAATTACAAAGAATTAAAGGGTTATATTAGTACAAGTGATATTAAATACATAAGTTAGCTAAATAATATTGTTGGAATGTCCGAACCTAGATTATTAATTATCAATATATCAATATTATTTGTCCAAACCTAATTACGAAGCATGATTTTTCGCCAAGTAGGATTCTGAAGCACCAGAAGCAGCCAGTAGGCTCAGCGCATTCGGAAATTATATATAGGCGAACTAATTTAATTTAATTTAATTAAATTTACATTATCTTTTAAATTGTACTGATTTATTCATATGTAATGTCAATATAAATTTAAATGTTATCAGAACTCACACCAAACATTTAGTGGTCTAATGGTGTTAATGCTAGCCATCCTACCAGAGGTCTCAAGTTCGAACTTGTGTGGTGGCTCTGGAAGACCCGCAGATTTTGGATATTCAGAAAGGAATGGTTCTCAGAGAAGCATACAGCTGCTGGTGCCTGGTTGGAGTGGTCAGAATTCATGTCTGTTTTAGAGAGCTAGTTCCTATTTTGTTTCTCTCTTTTTCTTTTTTGTTTCTTTGCTGGGGTTGGGGGTGACTGTTTTGGGGTGTAATAGAATGTAGGGCGACCATTGGTGTCGTCAGTGCAACCTCTATTACATCCATTGCTGCTGCTTTTTGATATGACTCCTTTTTCATTTCTGCAGCTAGCTATATTTAGTTAGTGTTTGATTTAGATAACCTTTTGGTTTGTTTTGCTTTTTCTTGTAATAATGAGCTGGAGTGGGTGCTTCTTTCTTTTGTTTTGTCTTGCTGCTCAGGGTTAAACCGTTTTCAATTGGTTATGCTCGCTAAGCCTTTTATCGTCTTTTTGTGGAGTGGGGATGTAAAAGGTCAACCATTTGGTTGGTCGGGTTTGTACATAAACGATGTTTTGAGTTATAATAAATATTCTGTTCGTTTGAAAAAAAAAGTGTAGCAAAAGTTTTTACCCAATATCTCGAACTTGTGCGTAGCAAAATTTTTTACCCTATTTCACATATTTTAAAAATATTATGATAAATTCAATTTATAATAAACATATTATAAAATAATTTGACGGTATAACGAGGTTTTCACAAAAAATACAAACGCCATTAACGAAAAAATAAAAAAGTGGTAGTGTGCATAGTTCCTTAAATATTAGGGGGTTTCATGCAAAACTTTAAAAAATAAGGATAAAACACACATTTTTAATATAGAGAGATTTGGTGTATTTTACCGCTACTTTAAATAATCCAACTTTAATCATACCTCTATGTAATTTTTACAATGTAAACTAGTACATTTAATGGACAATGGCCAACTTGGCATATTTTTTTTTTCAACTTGGCATATTAAAAAAATAATATTCTGATATATTTAATTAATGTAGCATTGTAAGGGAAAAAAATCACAATTATTTCCTTAACATTTTTATGATTTTTATCGAAATTGAATGAAGACAAGAAAATTTGTCTATAATCATTTACGAGCTACCTTTATATAGTTAATTATAAATGCTATACGTTGAGTTCCCAAATATTACCTTAGGCATAATGTCAGAAAGAACTTAACTTTTTCTTTTAGAGTCAATTAATTGTATAAAAATATTATTTTTAAAAGTGCAAGTTGTTTTAAATATCACGACTTTAAAAGATACGGTAATATTTATGAGTTAACGTTTTTTTACTTTTACGTTTTATCTAGGTAACTTAATTAAATATGTTAAAAACCAAGCACCACTTGTAATTATTTTATTACATTCCTTTAATCGAAAAGATTCATCTCTAATTCTGAGGATAAGATTAACTCTAATTTGGTGGATGAAAATATCATGTTCGAAATCTTTCATGATGATTTTGCTCGAAATCAAATCATCATTTTACTTGACTTGCGTAGACGACTTATCACAAAAAATAAAATAAAATATGTTTTACAATATTATTGTTACTCTTTGTCAAAAAAATTGTAGTGAGTTACAACTGAAAAAACTTAAGAACTAAATTTATATCATTTTAGTGTTTATAATATGAGCTGAAAAGTAAAAAAAAAAAAATATAAGAAATCATGAATCAGGAAAACAATAAGCCGAGGTGATTGCTTCTCTTGCCACAAAATATGACGACGGATTAAGGCACTCCGTCCGAAAATATACACCGGCTACGTCTAAGAAGCTATAGCAATTCAGACTTCCAAGTTTCGGCGGACTTGAAAGGAGCAAAAGCAGTATGTCTAATGCAAGAGACCATTTCATAATTTTAATATTTAAAACTTTCGTCCACAGGTAAATAGAAACTGAAATAATTTGTTGGTAAATACCCAACGAATACTTTCATAATTGTATTAGCAATGAAAAATTTTGTTCCTAAATACCAATAAAATTACAACGGACTCTCACAATTGTATTAACAATGAAAATTTTGTTGCTAAATAGCGAATAATATGTTGTATTGGTAAATGCCAATGAAACAACATAATTTTATTAGCACCATAAAATTTTGTTTCTAAATATCAACAAAATATTAGGTTGGTAAATACCAACGAAATAGAAACAAATACTTTTCATAATTTATTAGCAATGAATATATTCTATTGGTATTATAGAATAGCAACAAAAACTTTCATAATTGTATTACCAACGAAAATCTTCGTGGCTAAAGCAATAGAAAAGAATTGTTGGTAAACATCAATACACTTTCATAATTGTATTAGGAATGAAAAATTCCATTGTTAAATGACAACATAAATATTTATTCAGTTGGTAAGTAACTCATAGAAGAAATTCAAGAGATCAAATGAATAACAAAATACTTATATATGATCTTATAAATAAACAAAATAGTTAAATGAATTATAAATGATAAAGTGAATAACAAAATATTTATATATATGATGTAATAAATTAAAAAAAAATAGTTAACTTATTTAATATTTATAAATTATTATAAAACATATGATTTTAAACCAGTGGACATGCTTATTATATATAGAAATGCGAACTTACTGAAAGATATATAAAAACATAATTCACGATTTTGGATTATCCAAAAAAATTACATGACTTACTAATAAATTATTACAGTAGGATGCGATTTATTTCTAAGAATTATATAATATTCATCAAGTTTTATGTTTTTTTCTTTATTTTGTTAATATAATTGAAAATAAAATCAATCAATACTACAAAATTCTCACAAAATTCATTATTCACTCACATATTTTGAATTTTATATTAAATATATATACCATTTTATTAGTTTATTGTATAGAAATTTTGAATATTATATATTTTTTGAATTTCATTTATAATTTGAAAAATATTAGGGCTTGATTGTATATGAGATAATTTACTCACTTTATTTCTACTCAAAATCTAACTCAACTTTAGCTCAATCTCACCATCTTTAATATTATTCATATAATTAAATATTACAAACAAATCATTCTTACACATCACCCCAACTTTAATTCACTATTTATCTACTCACATAATTTTAACTACCTATCATTTCCAATCATTTCCAATCATTTATTCTTACTTTTACATCAAATTAATTTTAATTATTTTATTTTTAATATTATTTTAATACATTATTAAAATACCACTAACAACTAACTATACCAACTTTTTCAAAATTAACTATGGTTAACTAAAATAACCCATTTTGGACAAGTTATTTCATAAACAATCAATCTCTTAGCATTTGGTCCACTAAAACAAAGACTCAAAATACTGATTTTGGGTTGGGTCTTTGTTTATATCTCATTTTGGGTCCACTCAAAATACTAATTGATTCCAACAACGACTCTTGCCTGGATGGTATCTCTCTTTTTTCAGGCCTGCTGGGAGATTGTTGAGAGTGATGTTGATGAGGCTGAATTGGATTTCTTCTTTGGTCACAAGATGCCGGAATCCTTCACGGCTATCTCAGTCGTCTTGATTCCCTGACCAAGCTCTAGGTATTACAGGCCTATCAGCCATGTAATGTGGCAATTAACTCATTTATGAAATTATTAACGGGCGCCTTGCCCCTCTCCTTCCTTCTCTCATCTCTCCGAATCAGAGTTGTCTCGTCAAGGATAGGGTCATCAGTGACATTATCCTTCTTGCCTAGGAGCCGATCCATGACATCTTTCATGCGAATCGGTTGAAAGTCCCCAACCTTGCGCTGAAGCTAGATATGACTAAGGCGTATGATAGGGTCGAGTGGCCGTTTCTAAAAAAGGTGCTGATCTGGATGGGCTTCCTAGAGCTTTGGGTCAGTTTTGTGAAGGCGTGTATGGAGCACTGCACGTTCTCGGTTCTAGTTAAATGGCAACCCCACCTAATTCTTCTCTTCCTCTCGGGGCCTCTAACACGGGGACCACCTCTTTCCCTCATTTTTTTGTTTTGGAGTCGGACTACTTTTCTCGGTGCCTTGGCGTCTTCATCCGTGATATCTTAACGATGACCTATAGCACTAGTGGTTATGGTCCCCCCATCTCACACCTCGCTTATGTGGATGACATCATTATCTTCACTGGTGCGGATGATTATGGACAGGTCGAGCTCATGCACCTTCTGGAGCAGTATAGCTTGGTCACCTGTCTGCTCGTCAATGTGCAGAAGAGCACATTCATCCTCTCTCTCCTCCAATGTGGAGTGTGTGAAATCAGGAAAAGAAATGTTCTCTCTAGCTTTCTCTTATGCTTTGCGAGTTTCTCCTTATATTTCGAACATATGAACGACTAGTTGGTTCACACCCATCAGTGAGATACGACTTCGGGAGCGCGAGCTCCCGATTTAGCTTTTTGTCTCATTTCTCTCTAGTTTATTCTTTCTCTTTTTTTTTTTTTTTACCTTTTTCCTCCCTCTTTTTTTCGGTCATTTGTTTTTACTCTCGTCCTTTCCCCATCAGCCGCTGTTGTCGGCAGCTGGACTCTGACTTTCTCTCTCCTTTACATTTTTAGTTTCTAGATTTTCAGATTTTGATTGTTCTCATTTTTTCTTTCGTCTCAGCCCCAATGTCTTCTTTGGCAGCCTCCCTCCAGTCTCATGTGACCTCCATCCAGTCTCCGGCCGCCTGCGCCTCTGGACCCGGCAAGATTAGAGTAGCACTCCCTGATTACGAACCTTTCGGCTCTCTCGAGCTCGACCATAGCCTTGGCTCAGGCCGAGAACTTCGCCGACTTGCCTAACTGCAACCACTAGTTTTTTCTGTTGGTTTGGATGACGCTCAGACACTGCCATAAGCCTTCATCCCTTTAGGCCATCAGAGGACTTTTCTCACCATCGTCGAGTTTGCTCTCGTACTTGATGTTTATGTCTTTGGAGCCACTGGGTATCATGTGGAAGGCTTATAGAGTTGGAAAGAGGTCCACTAGGTTAATTGGAATTTCATTTTTTGGCCTTTTTTTGAGGGTGGCCTGGGATTTGCCACTTATCGTGTAATACCCCATTTTATTGTGGATTATTTGTGAATAATTATTGATTATTGCTATTACTAATTGTCTTTATTATTATTATAATTATTATTAGTATTGTTATTATTATTGTTGTTAAATGTCAATTTGCTATTATTTGATGTTATTAGTAATATTATTATTATTAATACTAATTGTCTAAATGTTATATTATAATTAAATAAATAATTATTGCGTGTAATATGTATATGTATCATCCGAATTAATTTATTGCTCGTCATCGATTGAATATCTCGGGAATTCTTGTTATCGCGTCAAATTTTAGTTTCAGCCCAAATGTAGTAGTAATGTTTCAGCCCTTTTTTTCTAGAATCTTATTCGGCCCAAAGTGACCTTTATCTTTTCAGCCCAAACCAGTTAAAACATTTGGCCCATCTTGAGCATTTAAAATCTTGGCCCATGAGATTGAACCTCAGCAGAACCGCAGCGCCCGTCTCCTTCTTAATTCTCTGCGCGTGAGACGACCAGGTCCACCCTCTCCCCCTCAACGGCTTCAATTTGGTTACGATATTTTAGTGAGAATCTCTTGCACGTTCTCCACCCTTCCCTCTCACATATAACTCGCCAGATGAGTTCCAGCAGCATTCAAGAATAATCCATCTCCTCTGCTGTCATCTCTCTCGCAGTAAAAAAAAATAAAAGATCGCGTACCTTCTCCAGCGGACCACCATTATTTTCGGCGAAACTCAGTCACCGACGTCCTTCGGAGTTCGAGAGCAGGCCTTCGTCCATCCTAAATGCTCCAGCGGGAAGTTTTTGAGCAGTTCCATTCATCGAGCTTAGCAGGCCCAACCTCCATTATTTCCAGCGAAATCTCCGTTCGCGTGCCTCCGCATTCACCGTTCTTCCCGACGAGACCTCTTGTTCGTCGTCCGCGTCCACACAACAGAGCAATTCGGGGATCACCAGGCTTCAGACCCCGTGTTCGAAGGTGTTGAGTCCGAGTTTCGTCGTCCCGTTCGTTCGACTCGTTTATCGATATTTTGAAGACAGGTAAAAATCTTTCGAACCCCTTTGGTTATTTTGGCGTATTCGTGTATTTGTTGATTATATCGTGCTTGTTTATTCATTGGTTATCGACTAGTATAATTGTATTGCTTGTCGGATTATGGATCGTCAATCGACGCGGACATGTTTGGAACTCTCGTTTGTCGTATAAATCGAGTCGGGTTGACGCTGTGTTTATTCAGTTGGTTTCAGAGTCTCGTTTTTCTATTCCGAGCTTTACCGTCGTCGTTGTGTTGACTCTTCGTTTTCGACACCGTGTGATGTCGTTCTGTTTTTCGAACAAAAAAATCATTTTTTTTTAAATATGATAAATATGTACCATTTTCCCCCGAACCTAAGTTGCAGTTGGTTTTTGCGAATTTGGTCGTTTTGCTATCATTTGCAGTTTCTGATGAGATGTCCCGAGCTATATTTCTCTAATTACAGTCGTATGCTTTTTTTTTTTAATTCATTTTTTCAAGTTTGCAATTTAAGTCGCAAACAACACACGTAATCCAGTGGTTTATGTGCCCAATTCCTTGCGAGAGGTCCCGTGTTCGAGCCTTGTTGCCCGCGTTACATTTTTATTTTCCCTATCTGGCGCGCGGGCTGTCCAGCCTGCATTTGGCCGCGCACAGGCGTGCCACGCTCGGTGATGCATCTCGAGTTGTAGGAAGTGTCGTGTGTAGTGTGTCGCATGTAGCGTGCTGCGTTGCCGCATGCCAGGCCAGCCATTCATGTCTCAACTGCCAAGTCTCTAGCGTGTAAATACGTATCAATTCTGGGAAATTTTCACGTGTATTGCATTGACCTAAGTCTTCCTTGGAGGACTAAAGAAGTGAGGCAACTTTGGATGACTTACCTTTAAGAGTCGTTGTACTCAAGTGATTGTTATGACCACGCGAAGTGAGGATCTTTGTGGTAAGAAAAGAGGCTTCGGCCAACCTATATCAGTTCTATTATGATCCTCGACCAAGTCGATGACTTAGCCTGATGATTGACTGCACCACTAGGAATTTCGAGGATGCATGACACGTTATATGTCTCATGATAGAGGAACGTGTGCTCGACCTCGAGGTATGTGTGGTTTGTGACGAGCTGCGTGTTAGGCAGAACCTTACTTGTATGGAGGTACCAGGTGACCTATTGGAACTGTCCATCAGGGAAAGACCGAAAGGGGTATTCGTCACAGTCCAGTGGAAGAAGTCAAGTCGAGGGCGAAGCGACTTGGAAGAGGGAAAACGAGATTCGGAGGGAGTACCGAACACCTTGTGTTGATATTCCTCTTGTATTCTAGTTGTTTTAGTTTTCCGAGGACGGAATTCTTTGTAAGGTGGATAGAATGTAATACCCCGTTTTATTGTGGATTATTTAGGAATAATTATTGATTATTGCTGATACTAATTGTCTTTATTATTATTATATTATTATTAGTATTATTATTATTGTTGTTGTTAAATATCAATTTGCTATTATTTGATGTTATTAGTAATATTACTTTTACTAATACTAATTGTCTAAATGTAATATTATAATTAAATAAATAATTATTGCGTGTAATATGTATATGTATCATCCGGTTTAATTTATTACTCGTCATCGATTGAATATCTCGGAAATTCTTGTTATCACGTTAAATTTTAGTTTCAGCCCAAATGTAGTAGTAATGTTTCAGCCCTTTTTTTTTAGAATCTTATTCGGCCCAAAGTGACCTATATCTTTTCAGCCCAAACCAGTTATAACATTTGGCCCATCTTGAGCATTTAAAATCTTGGCCCATAAAATTGAACCTCAGCAGAACCGCATCGTCCGTCTCCTTCTTAATTCTCCGCGCGTGAGACAACTAGGTCCACCCTCTCCCCCTCAACGGTTTCAATTTGGTTCCGATATTTCAGTGAGAATCTCTTGCACGTTCTCAACCCTTCCCTCTCACATATAACTCGCCAGATGAGTTCCAGCAGCATTCAAGAATAATCCATATCCTCTGTTGTCATCTCTCTCGCAGTAAGAAAAAAAAAAGATCGTGTACCTTCTCCAGCGGACCACCATTCTTTCCGGCGGAACTCAGTCACTGACGTCCTTCGGAGTTCGAGAGCAGGCCTCCGTCCATCCGAAAGTCTCCAGCGGGAAGTTTTTGAGCAATTCCATTCATCGAGCTTAGCAGGCCCAACCTCCATTGATTCCGGTGAAAGCTCTGTTCGCGTGCCTCCAGCGTTCACCGTTCTTCCCGACGAGACCTTCTGTTCGCCGTCGGCGTCCACACAACAGAGCAATTCGGGGATCATTAGGCTTCAGACCCCGTGTTCGAAGGTGTTGAGTCCAAGTCCCGCCGTCCTGTTCGTCCAACTCGTTTATCAATATTTTTAAGACAGGTAAAAATCTTTCGAGCCCCTTCGGTTATTTCGGCTTATTCGTGTATTTGTTGATTATATCGTGTTTGTTTATTCATTGGTTATCGACTAGTATAATTGTATTTTTTGTCGGATTATGGATCGTGAATCGACGCGGACATGTTTTGAACTCTCGTTTGTAGTATAAATCGAGTCGGGTTGACGCTGTGTTTATTCGGTTGGTTTCGGAATCTCAATTTGCTATTCTGAGCTTTACCGTCGTCGTTGTGTTGACTCGTTCGTTTTCGAGACCTTGTGATGTCGTTCTGTTTTTCGAACAAATAAAACCCGCTTTTTAAAAATTTGATAAATGTGTACCATTTTCCCCCGAACCTGAGTTGCAGTAGGATTTTGCGAATTTGGTTGTTTTGCTGTAATTTGCAGTTTTTTAGGAGATGTCCCGAGCTCTGTTTCTCTAATTACAGTCACAATTTTTTTTTTTTATTTCATTTTTTCAAGTTTGCAATTTAAGTCGCAAACAACGCGCGTAGTCCAGTGGTTTCTGTGCCCAATTCCTTGCGAGAGGTCCCTTGTTCGAGCCTTGTTGCCCGGGATTTATTTTCCCTACCTGGCGCATGGGCTGTCCAGCCCGCATTTGGCCCGCGCACGGCCCGATTTCCCCTCTCAGCGTATGGCGCGCGAGCCCGCGCCCCGGCCCAGTGATTCCCGCGTCCCTTCAGTCGTTTGAATTGGACCAGCCCTTGTGCGCGGCCCAATTTCCGCGTGTGTGAGCCCACTTCAGCGGCAAGGCATTTGTACAGTGGCCAGCTCGACCCAGTGTGACTTTTTGACCCTATTTGGTGTTCCGGAGTCTGTTTTTAGTACCGATTTCAATTTTAAAAATTATTTTAAAATGAGAAAAATTAAGGAAAATTATTTTAAGTCTCGAGACTCCAATCTTGGTTATCCGAGTCTTATTTTTCAAAAATGAGAGAGTTCTAAGTCCACGAAATTTTTTGATTAAGTGTGGGTTTTATGTTAATTTCGAGTAGTGAGATAGATTATTGATGTATTATATCGCTTAAATGTAGGTGTTTGAGGAGTCGAGCCTCATCCTACGTACCTGCTTTGTGTGTGATTTTCTACCTCGATTTCCAGGTGGGTTTTGAAAAATTGGCTATGCTGTAAATGTTAATATTGCTATTATTGTTTTACTTGTAGTATGATCAAAGTATGCATGTGGAACATGTAGCCTTCGATAGGAGCTGTAACGGCCGTCGAACGGTTATCCCCGTAACTATAGAACGACTCCAATGGTGTAATCTCGTCTTTATGTCCTTGTGAAGGACACGTTGCTTGAGACCATGGCCGTGCTCGGTCAGCGATAAGTACCCCGATGTAAGTCCTATGGCGAGGTCGGACCTTCGGGGGAGACTCCTACTGGCTGGACCCTCGTTGTAAGACCAGAAGGCCGAGGGCCGTGGCTTTCGATATACAGTCGGCAGTAGTCTATTGATATAGGTGTGCACATGATAACGAACTTGGGATAGGAGGTTGGGATAACTAATTAATTACGTATACATGCTGTCACCATACTTGTTTTATTTATGATTAATGTTTACTGCATAGTGGTGAGCACTATTGTTTCCTTTGTGCTCATCCCCACCTACTCTCTTCATGGATGCAGGTTAGTATTTCGGGCACGGCAGAGGAGGCGAGTGGTGGTCATGTGCAAGTAGCTCACCTATGATCAGCCTCGCGAACTCATCCCTGCCACTAAGAAAATCACAAAACTCCAAACTCCCATTATTCCAAGATAAAACTAAAAGCGAAAAGAAAAATATCTAATAAAGCAGTAAATCACTTGGGTTGCCTCCCAAGAAGCGCTTGTTTAACGTCATTAGCTTGACGAAACCTGAGGGAAACTCAGCCGGGATCTAGGAAGAAGTGACGGTCATGCCACGCCTTCATATTTTCGAGAAGTGGTAGCCCAGGCAGTGTGGCTAGAAGGCGGGCATAGTGGATCCGGGTGCTCATGTTATGGATAAAGAGATCTCGGGTACGAGCAATCCCCAACTCTAGACGTAGAGCTTTTCCCACCCGAGCTCTATCTTCAACCTCCAAAAATATAAGCTCATCTGTGGAGCAAGTCGAACTGAATGCTCCCCACTTCGTATCATAGTGTAAAGGCCCCAAAGACGGATGCTCCAACTCGGAAGTGGGAGGAGGGACTTGAGAATCAAGCCCGTGGATCTCCTCCTCTGAAATATCATCAAGCTCATCATCCTCCTCTGAGATAGGATAGATAAAAACACGATCAGCACCTCTCAATGAAAGCACCAATGATGACGGACCGTGTTTTTACTCTATACGGGGTTGTGAATAATCGTGCACTCAGGGCCTTCGATTACTCGCCATAGGTGTATCTAACAGACGCACTCAGAGCCTTCTCCTAGATACCGTGACTTCAAGACGCTCTAATGGCCTTCTCTCCGACACTGTATGTAAACATGCACTAACGGCCTTGTTTATCACACGTTAGAACATAAAGTTCTCTTCACAATTGGCTCACCAATTCAATACTATATTCAACTCATCATGATGAGGTACATGGGGTATTTATAGGTGCAAAATAAATCTAGGCCTAATCAAACTAGATCTCCTAATTCATGCAATAAAATAAATCCTAATTCTAGTAAATCTCCTCACATCTTCTACCACTAATAAATAAAAGCAATAAGGAAATAAAATCCTACTACTACCAAAATACTAATTGTCTTGACTTGCACTCCAAGCATAACTTGAAGTCCAAGTCATCCACACGCCTAAAAACTCTCGCCGCCTTCCATGTGTCGCGCACGCTATCGCGCGCCGCCTCCGTCACTCCTATGCTCATGCGGAATGGGTCGCCCGCTTCACTCGCGCACACCATTGTGCTCGCCCAGTCCACGCCCCGCGCGTCATCACCACCCGCTTGAGTGCCGAGCATTCCTACTCCTACTCGAACAAGGCCTCCGCCTGTGTCATCCCACGCATTGCTGCCCGCGCATAGTGCGCGCTTGTGCCCCGTTCGTCGCGCGTCCCATCCGTCGCCCGTGCTCCGATCCTCTACCGCACACCCGCGTACACCCGTGCACCTGCCCCTGCGCGCCCACATATTCCTCGCAAATCCCGCGTTCGCGGTTCGTTCTCCCATTCATGCGCATCAAGGGCCGATGCGCGCAATTTGCATTTTAGCCCCTCGCTAGGCTTGCCGGTCCCGAACTCTACTTCCGTATCACTGTGCCAGCACAGCCCGTGCCTGCGCCCAGCGAAGCCCGCGCACGTGTGATACGGAAGTGGGTTCCGGATCCCTGTGACTAGAAGGGCCAAGAGCCAAGAGGACTCGAGAAGGCTGAAAATAGGGCCAAAACGATGCAAGCATGGCCTAAAAGATGGGTACGAGCGCGTATACGGATGGACTTGGATCGAGGAGTGCATGAACGTGATGCACGAGCGCACGAAGCGGCTAATGAGGGTCGCGCATGGAAGTGTGCAAGGACACGCAAGAAGATGGTCACGAGGCTAGCAACGCTCACACGCAAGAAAAAGTGCATTCAAGAAGGGCGCGAACACGCGCATTGGCGTAGACGAGTACGGATGAGGCCACGACTCAAAAGGACGTGTCATCGATGGTTTCGAGATGCTTATCGAAGATGTGAAACATGGTGAGGTGGCTAAAATACCAGGTGGCCCGAAGGAATGGAAGGCATGCTAGTCGGGTGCCCAACAGGCACTATGCACGCACATGGGCGCGCAGCACGCGCACA
>CACSLK010000984.1:7897073-7925083 GCA_902706635.1 Striga hermonthica
GGACGCGTTTTGGTGAGCTAGCTCCCAAAGGCAAAACCGTGAGGGAATGATCTGGTGTATACCCAAAGCGGACAATATTCTGTAGCGGGTTAGATGCTGGGCTGTTACATGTAGTCTTGTCACTTGTCCTCCCCAAGGGATGTTCCGAAAACATGGTGGTCGTCCAGCCTGGAGGCGTAGACTTTTTCGACCACCTGCCCACCCCAAGGAATGTTCTAAACAGGAGACCCTCGGCCACCCCTTGAGCGAGGTGTTCCACAAACGATGGGCTTTGATCTTGTCATTTGCCTTCCCCAAGGGATGTTCCGAAAACATGGTGGTCGTCCAGCCCGGATGCATAGACTTTTTCGACCACCTGCCCACCCCAAAGAATGTTCTAAACAAGCGACTCTCGCCCACCCCTTGTGCGGGGTGTTTCAAAATCGAGGGGCTTTGGTCTTGTCACGTTCCCACATCAAGAGATGTTTTGAAAACATGGTGGTCGTCCAGCCCGGAGGCATAGACTTTTTTTACCACCTGCCCACCCCATGGAATGTTCGTAACAAGTGACCCTCGCCCACCCCTTGAGCGGGGTGTTCCAGAAACAAGGGGCTTTGGTCTTGTCACTTGCCCACCCCAAGGGATGTTTCGAAAACATTATGGTCATCCACCCCGGAGGCGTAGACTTTATCGACCACCTGCCCACCCCAAGGAATGTTCGAAACAAGCGACCCTCGCCCACCTCTTGAGCGGGGTGTTCCACAAACGAGGGGATTTGGTCCTGTCACTTGCTCATCCAAGGGATGTTCTGAAAACATGGTGGTTGTAACGCCCTAGTTTTATTTGACAAAATTTAGAATAAATTTTTCAAAATTTATGTCAAAATACTTTAAGTGCTATTAATTGAAAAACCATTTTCCACAATATCATAATTGCAACTCCCAAACGGGTCCCATAATCATGAAACACGCAAATCGAGTTCATCAAACATCATTCTTCCAAACTGGGTTTCTCAAATCATGAATACTAGGTAGTACACTACCTATCAATAATACGATAATCAACATAATTCAAAAATGCATAAATGATAATAAGCAGTTCAAAACAGCGGGAAACAGAATCAGTAACATGACCATCACTCGCCTTCTCTTGTTGTGCCCGCAAATGCTAACTTGCATCCATGAAGAGCATGTGGGGGTGAGCACAATAGGAAAATCAAGGTGTTGACCGTTATGCAATAGTTAATATCCAAATTCATAAAGTAAAACAAGTATGGTCGTAGTATGAACACAAATCGATTAATATCCCATCTTCTATCCCAGAGTCAACCCTCATGTGCACACCTATACCAATGGACAACTTTCTGACTATATACCGAATGCCTTACCAAAGGTCTTACAACGAGTGCCCGGCCAGCAGGAGTAAATCCACCCCGAATGCCAAAACTAACGCCTTGGCCTTACATACGAGGATCACCAGCCAAGGCTCGCACCCTGACTGCCACATATAAATAAAGGAGACTGCCCAAAGGTACGTTCTATAGCTACGAGGATCAACGTTCGATGGTCGGTACAGCTCACGTCGAAGGCTACATGGTCCATACGCACACTTTGATCATACCACAATAAAAACAATTAATTAAAGCATAGCAATTTCATAAATAAACCCACATGGTGTCGGATGATAAAGCAAATTAACCAGAAAGTCGTAGGTGGTTGAGACACTGCTCGTCAGACACCTACATAAGTCAAGACAGTCACATAAGCAACTATCTCGACTCTTACACAGATAACGAGAATTTACTTAGTCGAATCACATCGACTAAGAAACTCATGGGAGTTGTGGAGTTGGAACATTAGGACGACTCCTAGACTAGACCAACCAATTAATAAATCATAAAAATAAGTCAATGAAGTTTTGACACAAAAACGGGGTCGACGGGTCAAGGATTTGCCAACAAGGCCAACCGGTGCATAAAACGGTCAAAAGGACTAATTCAAATTTATAAAAATAGGCTATAAGGAGTTAGTCTTGGACATTCCAATTCAAATTTTTACAGCATATAAAAGACTGAAAAACACACATTTTCACCAAAGGAAAACCCCTAAACATCGTCCTAACCATTTTAAATAAATCAAGAAAAAACTGACCAGAAACTAAATTAAATTATTTAAAATAGCTACAGTCTAAATTTAAGTTTGAAATTTTTACAGCAGCAAGATATCATGTAGAACAACAACATATAAAAAAGTAAGCCATTTTGGACAAGAACTCAATTTTATATGAATTTATTAAGAAACAGCCCAAAAATGTTTTTCAAGTTTTGACGAGGCTACAGGCCATATAAAAATTTCAAATTGTAATTACAAGTAATATAACAATAATGTAACCACATATCCAAAAATCAGAATTTTTGGAGTAATACAAAAAATTATGGTGATTTTAGCAAAAACTGGTTGCAACATAATTTTCAAAAATTCATATCTCACATTATACACATCGAAACGACACAAGGCCAAAGCCATTGCGTCAAGGACATTTCTAAGTCTACTAATCTACAACACTTCTATGGAAAATACTACATTAACATCAATTCAACAAATTTTCAAAGTGAAGACAATCACTTTGATATCCAATTTGCAAATATATATCAATATTTCACTGAAATACATATCTACGGCACATAATTAATTTGAAATTCATAAGTTCAGCACATTAACATGTAATATATCACAACTACACAATCACATCTCAAAATTAGCAATAAAGCACGAAATAAACACATATAACAATTAAAATATGAACCCTAGCAACGAGATATTTCTAAAACCCGAAACACATGAAAAACGAAAAGGGAATCATATTTCAGTACCGTTCCCGTATTTAGTTCACGACGACGAACGAAACGATGGCCGAGACGGGTTGTTTGGAGGCCGGGAGTACGCTCGTCGGGGTTAACGATAACGGCTTGCGGGCTGGCTTGTCTGGCGACGGAAACGGCCTGCTAGGACCTCGCGATGACCGAGAAGGCACCGAAAACAACCACTGGGACCTCGGCTATTGGATTTTTTGAATATTATTTATCGACATTATTATTATTATTATTATTATTATTATTATTATTATTATTATTATTATTATTATTATTATTATTATTATTATTATTATTATTGTCATTAAATGTCTAAATGTTTTAAATGCCTATTATTATTATTGTGTGTATTATATATATATATATATGTAATGTCCAGATTTAATTCGTGTTGTCGCGTTTTCTTACCGAGCTTTGAGTTATTTTTCCTGCCCAATAGAAGTCTATGTCTTTCCTATGGTGAATTATTTAATTTCCAACCCAAATTCCTATTCATCATTTTCGGCCCATTTGGTTAAACATGGTCAGCCCAAAATTTAGTTGTGGCCCTTCATCCTTATTCTCCTCCATCAGATATTTTTCACGCGTGCGCTGCGACCGAGTCCTTCCCTTCAAATTGCCGTTGCGATTCTTGTGGAGATATCTCTCCCACGATCGTCTCGCATCGTCCTCTTAAGACCCGAACAAGGACATCTAAGTATCATTGAAAATATTCTATCTATCTCTCTCTCTCTCGCATAACCTTTGTTTTAAAAAAAAATTAAATAATCTCCGCGAAGCTTGGTCTTCCTCGTTTGTGAGCAGTACCGAGCCGCCGACGTTCGCCAGCGATCTCCACGAGAACCATCGTCATCATCGCCACCGTCCTTTTTTTAGTTCCCAGCCGCTGTCTGCCATTGTCGAGCTCTGTTCTGGTATCAAATCCTCACCATTATTTCTGGCGACCTCGTCCACAGCAGATAGCCGACGTCCGCCCGAGTCTGCAACTGACATCCATTTTGAGTTCACAAGAAGCACTAGGTTCGAGAAGTTTGAATTCCGTCGTCTGTTTGTCCCGTACGTCTGACCCCTTTTTGATAGCTCGTAGATTCCCGACGATGGGTAATCTTTTACGAACCTCCTTATTATTATGGTCGTACTCGTGATAATCGTTCGATTTTGTCGTGCTCGCTGAAATTGTTTATCGTCGGATTATTTATCGTTGTTTGTTCGTTCATGAAATTGTAAATATTCATTCGTGAATGGATGTGGACACGTGGAACTCTCGTTTACGATATAAATTGAGCGAACGTTATGTTATTCGTTTGGGTTCGAACTGTTATTGTCGTTTCGTTTTTCGAACCGAAACCCAAAATTTTTCTTTATAAACTCGTTGTTATAAGATTTCAAAACTCGGGAAAACTGTATGCTCGTAAATATCTGAACCCCATCGTGAAATCGCAAATTGAAAACTTTTGAAAATTGTTGCTGGTAGTTCTCTGTGCAGTCTGCATGTCCAGACCCGCAGGTTTCCTTTTATATAAATTTTTTTCTTTATGGCTATGACTACACGTATGGTGCAATGGTGTTGTACATTCATTTCCGTGTTTGAGGTACGGGGTCCGATTCCAAATGGTATGCACGCACGGCCCATTCGCCAACAGTGGCCCAGCAGCGGCTTGTGAGGCCCAATTCGACCTTTTAGGCCATTTTTTGTGTTCCGGAGCTCGTTTATCGTCCCGAACTCATTTAAAAAAAATTGTTTTCAAATGCGAAAAAATTGGAAAAATTATTTTAAATCCCGACCGAGACTCCCTTTTGTTCTCCGAGTCATATTTTTCAAAATGAGAGAGTTCCAAGCCACGAACAATCCGATTAAAACCCTTAAGTCTTAATTTTTATTAAGTAGGGATTTTATGTTAAATTCGAGTAGTGAGATAGATTATTGATATATTATCTCGCTTAAATGTAGTTGTTTGAGGATTCGAGCTCTCGACCTACGTACTTCCTTTTGAGGGATATTCTACCGCAATTGCCAGTTGGGTTTTATTTAAAATTTGCTATGTTATAATTGAGGTAAGAATTTTTATACTTAGTGATCTTTGAATGTATGTGTGAGTCATGAGACGGTGCCTAGTGGTGGGCGATCTCCAACCTTGTGATAGGTAGACTCATTTTAGCCCAGTCGATGGGCCGTGACCGTTTATGTTGAACCTCGGCACGACTGTACTCCCGCTGACGAGTTTGGGCTTATCCCTGGCGGCTTATGATAGGTGTGCATATGAGTATAGTGATGAGTAGGAGAGTGGTGTGTTATGTATTTTGACCATGTACTTGTATATGACTCTAGTATAGGATTCCTACCAATATATTATGCATAGTGGTGAACACCTCAATTATATTTGTGCTCATCCCTGCCTGTTCTTCATGGATGCAGGTTAAGCACGTGTTGGGCATGAAGAGACTGAAGACGAGTGGGTGGTCAAACATTATTAATGGTCTTTATTGCTTCCGCATGCTTTGATATTTATGATTATCAGACATTTGTATTGTTCCCTATCGCTTTTGTGATTGGTTGAAGTGTTTGAACCATGTGGATTATTATTATCAGTTTGGATTATGTTGACAATCCTATTGCTAGATATGTTGAAATCTAGTCCTGGAACTTGAATTATGTTGAATATTCTCGTTTCCTTTATGCTGATTATGTGTTTAAATTTGAAAAGTTCTCGAGTAGCGCGAAATGTTTTATAAATTGATAAATGGTTTCGAAATTTTAAAACAAGATTTTTGGATAAGTCTGGAATTGTCTTTAAAATCTTGGGGGTGTTACAGTTTGGTATCAGAGCCAGTCTGCGTTTCTATAGACTGGTTTATATGTGATTAAGTGATTGTGTGAATTGATCTTGTGAGTTGACCACTCGTCTTCGTCATTCCGCACTGCTTAAGGTATGTTATAAATAAGTATTGATGTATATACTTGAGAAATGTATTGCTAATATTCGAGGTTAGGTTTTACCCACCTTAAAATATGAACTTTAGGGTCGAACTCTAGACTTCTTTCATTATTGTGCTAAACTCTTTCGGCCCATTTTCAATGTAGAAAATTATGGCTCGCCAAACCCGTAGTGGCCAGCAGTATCAGCAGCAAACACCTCCCCCACCTCCTTCTCCTCATCAGCATGCTCCGGGTAGACATCCCATTACCCAAGCTGTGATCGATTTCCATAACATGTATCCTCCGGCTTCATCGGAGTTGAGGGCCCCGAGGTGTGGCTGAATGGCTTCAGCAGCTGGAGAGTATCTTCGATCTGTTGTTGACCACTAATGAGGTGAAAATATGTTGTGCCTCGTTCGTGATGATCGGAGATGCTAAGACTTGGTGTACCGACTATTGGAGGCTTCATCCTCGTGCTGAGAGGGATGCCTTGACTTGGGACCATATGGTTACTATAGTCAAGGACAAGTATACTAAGAGGCTCACTGTGCCCAGATGATGAAGGAATTCTAGGAGCTTAAGCAGGGACCCCGTCCCGTGGATGTCTACGAGCGCGACTTCACCCGTATGTGCGCGTTTGCCCCGATGCTTGGAGATACTGACCAGAAGAAGGCCTTTCATTTCTGTGATGGTCTTTGCCCCGACCTTCGACCTTCGCTACACCCTTACTGGCCACGGAGTTCTTCCTTACTCCGAGATGGTCCGCCGAGCCACCGAGTTAGAGGTTTGCTAGAATGCCCTGAGGGCGGCTGTCCCAGTCTGAGATGTTGCGCCCGGTTCTATTTCGGGCAAGAGGAAGGCCGACCATTATCAGGACAATAAGAAAGACAAGAAAGGGAACTTCGGGAGGCGTGACGAACGACCCCCTCAGGGACAGCTTCCGAGGTGCCCTAACTGCCGCATGTTCCATGGGCCAAAGGAGTGCCGAGCAGCCGACATGCATTGTTTCAATTGCCACCGTGTCGGACACTTTTTGCATGTGTACCCCGAGCCGAAGAGGCCACAACAGCAGCCACCCTACCCTAGGCAGCAGCAGCTGCTTCAACCTCCACCCCATCAGCAGCAGCCCAAACAGCCCCCACCTTACCAGCAGAGGGCAGGGGGTCAGGCCCGCGTGTATACCATCACTCATGATGAGGAAGCCAATAATGCAGGTACTATGTCCAGAATGCTTTCGATATCCAACGTGCCTGTATATGCTTTATGTGATACCGGAGCCACTCATTCTTTTATTTCTACACGTTGCTTGGAGGCTTTGTCCATTAGTAATGTGTGCCCTTGTGACCCTCTCGAGGTTAGTCTAGCCTCAAGAAAAATTATTATTTACGAATCTATGATTCCCAGTCTTCCAGTCAGTATTGGTGGGCTTATGTTGGACGCCAGTGTTTATGTGATTGAAATGCGGGACTTCGATGTGATCTTGGGCATGGACTGGCTCACCCGCTATCAAGCCGACATCCAGTGCTAGGAGCGCGAAGTCACTCTTTTTCCCATTTCTGATCAGCCAGTTGTATTCTTTGGGGTGAAGTCGAGGATTGTGCCTCGAGTCATCTCTTCTATGCAAGCTAGGAAGACACTTTACAAGGGTAGCTGTCATGGCTATCTTGTTTCTATGGTGTCCGAGGATGATTCCGAGTGGACTCCGTAAAGAGTTTCTATTGTTTGCGAATTCCCTGATGTTTTTCCCGATGAGCTGCCCAGAGGACCACCCAACCGCCAAGTGGAGTTCACCATTGAATTAGTATCGGAAGTTGGTCCTGTGTCTAAGACCACTTACTGTATGGCGCCGAAGGAGCTTCAAGAGCTCAAGGCCCAGATCCAGGAATTACTCAAACTCAGTTTTATTCGACCGAGTGTCGCTGTGGGGTGTGCCCGTCCTATTCGTGAAGAAGAAAGATGGATCCATTCGTATGTGCATTGACTACCTGGAGCTGAATAACCTTACAGTCAAGAACAAGTACCCTCTTCCCCGTATTGAGGATCTCTTCGACCAGCTGAGGGGAGCCAGCGTCTTTTCGAAGATCGACTTGCGTTCCGGCTATCATCAACTGAAGATCCGGGAGTCTGATATCTCTAAGACTGCCTTCCGTGCCCGTTATGGCCATTATGAGTTCGTGGTTATGTCGTTCGGACTCAGCAATGCCCCAACAGTTTTCATGGACCTTATGAACAGAGTCTTTCATTATTTTTTGGACCGGTTTATCATTGTGTTTATCGACGACATCCTGGTTTATTCCCGATACATCGACCATCACAAGGAGCATCTGAGGATTGTGCTGGAAATCCTTCGCCGCGAGAAGTTGTATGCCAAATTTTCGAAGTGCGAGTTCTGGTTAGACCGTGTGGCATTCTTTGGCCAAATTGTGACGGCGAGAGTCATTGAGGTGGATCCCAGCAAGATCGAGGCAGTGAGCAAGTGGGATACGATAAGAAGTGCCGCTGACGTTCGTAGTTTCCTGGGGTTAGCAGGATACTACATGAGGCTTATCGAGGGCTTCTCGAAGATAGCCCAGTGTAATACCCCGTTTGAATAAGAATTATTTAGGATTTATTATTGATTTAGTGTTATTATTATTATTATTATTATTATTATTATTATTATTATTATTATTATTATCATTATCATTATTATTATTCTATGATTATTATTATTATTGTTATTATTCATATTAATTGTTTAATTGATTTAGTTACTTAATTGTTAAATATATATTGTGTTTAATTAACATATATATATGTATATTTCTTTTAAGTGTCGTTTTATTTTTAAATCGAGCCGTCGTATTTTGAGTCGTCGGATTTTATTTTAAATCGGGCCATTTGGATTTATTTGCCGAGTCATTAGATTTGATATAATTTCCCAAGCCGTCTAAATTTATTTTCGAACCCTGGGCTAATTTATTAAAACTGAGCCTTGCTTTTAAATAATTTCAGCGACCCAATTCCTGTTATTTCTGGCCCAATCGTGCATTAATCCAGGCCCGTTAGCCTCAATTTACAGCTGCCCTTAAAAAATAAAAAAACCATCGCAGACCCTAGCTTCAGTTTTCCTCCTCCCGCATCAAAAAACGCAGCACCATCATCGCTGTTATTTCTTCATCATCGTTCTCCACAATCATCACCCTCGCCCCTCTCTGTTCGTTGAACCAGCAGCAAATCGCCGCTCTCACCACCGCTCAGTCCTTCAATCGCCGGCGTACTGTACTCATCGCCACCCTGCATCATCACTAACCCTGTTCGCCACCGTGGTCGCTGCAACATTGCCGCAGGCGCCTGCTTTCTCAGTCGCGGTCGACCTCTTTTTCCGTCGTCTTCTCCGACGAGTTCGCCGGGTCACGTCCAATTGCAGAGATCGTTCCCGTTAACTTCCTTGTAGCTCCATCCATCATCGCCGGACGTCTTCTCCGTTCAGCACAGTCGTCACTTCTCGTTTTCCATCCAGTCGCAGCGTGTCGTTCTCCGACCAATCCATAGCAGCTTCGTCGGAGTGAGCTTCTTCCGCTTCGGGTCGCCGACGTTCATTTTTCTGGTCATCTTCTCCGCAGCCTGCCGTCGAGCTCGCCGGTCGTTGTCCGTCATCATCACCGCTGAGTGACCGTTGACATCATCACCTGTTCGCTTCTCGTTTCTCTGTTCAACACCCGGTCGCATCCCGTCAACCATTCATTTAGTAACCATCGCGTTTCTCGGGCTGTCGTCTCGTTCGTTTTCGGTACTTGATGGCTTTATTCCACTCATTATTAATTGTTTACGTGTTTACCTGCGTAATAATGTGTGTTACGTACTGAACGTGTTATTTATTGATTGTTTACGTGTCTTGGATGTATTATCGAACCTTGTATTGTGTTTATATATGAGTTGACGTCAAAGTGATTGTCGTCACTTTGCTTAATTGTCAAACTGAGTTTAATGTGGTATTTTTTCGTGGAAATCCTGAAGTTATAGGTACTTGGAGTTGTCCATGATTTATTGGTTTTGGTTTGAAGTCGTTTCGAGATGTATAATAGGAGTTATGATTTTTCTAAATCGAGCATGCTGCTGATCCGTAATTAATTCGTGGTAAATCATGTGATTGTCCGAATGCTGTAAAATTTTATATGTGATCTGCTGTGATGATTTTGTAAGTCGTGTAAAATTTTCATGTCGAAAATCCATCTGTAACTGTTTTAATTACATAAATTGGTTTCTGATCAGAATCTTGTAAAATTCATTAAAAATCGTACACTTGGAATTTTGAGCTGAAACCTTGAAGAGTATGTTATTTTGAGTTATTATGTGTTGTATCAAAATTTTATAATAAAATTCAAAGTGTAGCTATATGCAATGATAACGTTGGATTTTGACACTATTTTGCTTTAATTATAAAAAAATTGCTCCCGAATGAATTTTGAGCTGAAACTTAGTGAAGTTATATGTTTTTGTATGCCTGTGATGTGGTAAAGTTTCAGGTTGATTGGTTGAGTAACTCCAGATTCTGAATTTTGTTTATTTTAGTGTCTTAATGCTCGGTTGTCCGTTGTTTAGATTCGGGTTGGATTTTATTGATGTTGACATGATTTATGTGTATTATTTGAGATATTTGAGTTGTGTTCAGGTCTAGTAGTCACTCCAAAGTACTTAACTCGGTCAAGTAATCCACGAGTTACTTAGTCGATATGGTTTCGACTATGTATGTGTTGCTTTGTGTGTTGCTTGTGTGTTGTTTTGTGCTGAATAGTATGCTGATAGGACTATTGTAATTGGTGTAGGTTCATCGAGCCGAACTTTTGCCGGTATTCCTTCAACTGCTTGTGTTGGCTATATTCCGATATCCAGGTGGATTTTAATCTAAAAATTGCTATGTTATAATTGAGGTAAGATTTTTATACTTTGTGTTCTATGAATGTATGTGTGAGTCATGAGACGGTGCCTAGTGGTGGGCGATCACCAACCTTGCGATAGGTAGACTCATTTTAGCCTAGTCGATGGGCCGTGACCGTTGATGTTGAACCTCAGCACGACTGTACTCCCGCTGACGAGTTTGGGCTTACCCCTGGCGGCTTTTGATAGGTGTGCACATGAATATAGTGATGAGTAGGAGAGTGGTGTGTTATGTCTTTTGACCATGTACTTGCATATGACTCTAGTATAGGATTCTTACCAATATATTATGCATAGTGGTGAGCACCTTGTTTATAATTGTGCTCATCCCCACCTGCTCTTCATTGATGCAGGTTAAGCACGTGTTGGGCATGACGAGACTGAAGACGAGTGGATGGTCAAACATTATTAATGCTTTTTATTGCTTCCGCATGCTTTGATATTTATGTTGAGATTATCAGACTTTGTTATTCATCCCTATTGCTTTTGGGATTGGTTGAACTATTGAACATGTGGAATATTTTTATCAGTTTGGATTATGTTGACAATCCTATCACTAGATACGTTGAAATCTAGTCTTGGAACTTGAATAATGTTGAATATTCTCGTTTCCTTTATGCTGATTATGTGTTAAGCTTTGCAAAGTTCTCGAGTAGCGCCTAATGTTTTATAAATTGATAAATGGTTTCGAAATTTTAAAACAAGATTTTTGGATAAGTCCGGAATTGTCTTTAAAAATCTTTGGGGCGTTACAGTTTGGTATCAGAGCCAATCTGCGTTTCTGTAGACTGGTTTATGTATGATTAACTGGATGTGTGAATTGACCTTGTGTGTTGACCACTCGTCTTCGTCATGTCGCACTGCTTAAGGTATGTTTTAAATAAATATTGATGCAAATCTTTCGGGAAACGCAGTCTAGTCCTTGTTGAACTGGGTCTTCCAATTTAGGACTTGGAATTTCCTTTTTCGCCGTGACTCCCACTTTTCGTCTTGAACAAGTCATTATCGGGAAAGTCGCCATCGAGTCTCCTATGTTGGCGTGTGCCTACCGCCGTCGCCCGTACTTCTGTTGACCTGGGTCCATGCGTATCTGTCTGCAAACACCTTAACAATGCTCGTATCTGACAGCAAGCTGCCTACGAGTATGTCTGCATTTGCACAGTACCACGTATCCCATCAACTACGGGTTCGAGGGGTAGCCTGCCTCGTCTCGTTAAGAGATGTCCGCGCTTACCGGGTCCAACAAACAATTACATAATATAATTACGTACATTGATCCTATGGCCCACGCAGGGATCGTACATGAATGGTCTAGTAAAGTATTTAAACTATGCGGTGTCCCACCACGCGAATAAATTATTACAAACATTCACCAACCCAAAAATCCTCGACATGTCCAAGGCTTTTAAAACAACATACATAAATTAAAAAATAAAAAAACATACATGCGGGCCATAATAGTCGGATTCAAGAATACCTACAAACACACTTATTTGCAATTCTAATCTATTATTCGCTGCGTCTGTACACAATTAATTCACATATATCACGCAAGTCCTAATTCGAATAGTGCACAAAGCCGAATTAGCCTGGGCTCTGATACCAGTTGTTGGGTTCTATTAGGAACGTCGACAATGTGCACATTCAAATCTATTGAATAATAAATCCTAACGCAGAGGAATCTATAATTAGGATTAGGACTTACGGTTTAAAATTTTTTGCCGACTCTGAGACGTTTCTGATTTCCGTTGATGAAGATTGTCTGAACACTAAAGTCTAATGGGCAGCTAGACTTGGCCTTTCTCGATTCTAATCGAGTCACCATGGTGCTCCAATTTCTCATCAAGCTCATCGGATCGTCTCGGACCTTCGGTGAGTAAGTCGGACTGCTCGGGAACCATCTTAGACTCGAACTGGGGCTGTTGGACCTGCTCGACCGGGTCTAGGCTTGCTGGTCGCGATCTGGGCTCATATGAACGCGCTGGGCTAGAACCACGCTCGCAGGACTGAAGCAACGTCAACTGGGCCGCGTCAGGATGCTGTTGGGCCGCACATTACTTCTGTTGGGCCGTGCAGATCCGTAGAGACGCGCTAGGAGAACTGTTTTTGCGCGCGGGCTGGAGATGGGCTTCACAGGCTGAAGATATGAGGGAGGCGCGGGCCTGGGACGCGGGCTCTCGCGGGCTGAAAACTGAGTGAGGGATCGGGCCCTCGCGGGCTGCGCGGCCCGCGTGCCTTCTCTCTCCACTGCTGGTAACAAAAAAAGAAAACTGTTGGTGGCAGGTTTCGAACTCGTGACATCGCGCACGAAATACCGCCAGGAAGACCACCACGCTACATGCTCTCTTCGATTCCTAGACTCGCGCGGACATTGATGAATATGAACTCGAGCTGGACACCTGCGCGGAGACATACTTGGAGACCTGGACGCGCGCGAGAATTGGGAGATCTCCGAGAATATTTCCGGTGAGATGAACATGTGTATATATTCAAGGGAATATGAATCAACAACCTTCGAATCTTCTATTGTATGACCTTTACACGATCTCTAATAAATCTTGGTGGAGCGATTTATTAGATTTCCCAAAACCTCTTGATCATCTTCTTCTAAGACCTTACGGTGCTAACCGAATTTTCTCTCGAAGAAGAATCTTTCTCTTTCTTTCTCACTTGAAGAGGCTGAATTTCTCCAGCCCTTCGGGTAGAAATAACGTGTAAAGCTTGTTCAAGAGGTTAGGGGACCTAGTATATTTATAGGCTACAATAGGGACCTAAAGGAGGTGCTAAATATGGGCTTATTCATTAAGGTTTAGGAATCCTTATTATCTTCCATCTCCTTTTCCCATCTAGGATAATATTTCTAATAATTAATTACCTTATAGAAGACTCTATAGTCTCCTAACCCTAGGTAATATTCTAGAAGGAATATTCCCATCCTTAGGGAATTATGGAATATAATTAATTCCTAATTCCTAATCTTGGAATTAAATAATAAAATATTCCACTAGAGTAATATTATTGCTCTCCCCATTCAGCTTCGAATTACAGTTAATCCGTTTCCATTGATTAAATATATTAATCCAATTGATCGCTTTATCTCCTCATGTTTAAGATATAACGTCCTTTGATTAATTAAATTACTGACAAAATAATTAATCAACTTCTTATTCATTTCTGAAACTAGTGCCACTCAGATCCTTAATCATTATGCGGATAACACATCCGCCTGCAGGGCTTGACATAATATTCCTTCCTGAGCTCATTTCGGGGACGTCATCAACCCAGCGCACTGGGACACAGTGACCGTAAATAATTTATAACGGCACATCATGTAAACAGACTTATTTACCAAAATACCGAGTATGTCATCCTAGCAAAATAGGAATCACCCTTGATAAATCAAATAAATAAGTAATGAATGCATATGCCCATTTTATATTATCTTACAACTTAAGAGTACGCATCAATTACTGAAGGTCTAGATTATAACAACGGTCAGTGAGTCTCATAATCTTATCCTTCTGTGGTCATGTTCAACACTTAACATAAGTGCTAGTGTAATCCTTCAGTCAAAGACCAACTGAATCAAGAATACACTATAGTCTTTTTCCAAGTGGGATCTCACTGCCAGTTTAGACTGTGAACGAATAATTTAGTCTTATAAGGAACCGATAGGTGATTTTTCTGTTCGAAACTCTTCGAACCACACTACCTCAATATAAGACATGGAGTATGATTGCATAAATAAATAAACTGCAAGCATATGTACTTTAACCGAAATATGATGGCCAGATCAAAATGGAATTGATAGAATCTGTAAATAGGAGCTTTTACAGCATACCTCTAACAACTAGGGCGTGCGAGACGGTGCGCAAAAGGGCAGTGCGCGCGAAGGGCCGAAATACTTGAGGCGGTTGGAAGACTTGGTGTGCAGGCCAAGATATTTAATTTCCTTATGAGATCTAGATTAATTAGGATACTTAATATTTTATTAATTAATTAGTTTCCTATGTAGATTAGACTTAGACAAATCTTGTGCCTATATAAAGGCCTTTCCCCTATGTTATTTTTCATCATTCAATAATTAATAAAAATCCAGAACTTTGTTCTTCCACTTTGCTTTAGTTTTTCACCAAGAATCTATTGCAATTTTATTCATTTCAATAGGCACAGTTGTGGCTAGAGAAACACTATCGGCGATTCAACGCGTGGGTTAGTGGCTTATCGGCAATCGAAACACACGATCCTCATCAAGCTGGCGTGCGTGCTGGGGCGCTATGATATGGAAGTGGTCATCAACCCCGGTGAATCAAGCGATGGGATGGTCGAGGATCTCGATCTATGGTTGGAGAACATGATCGAGGAGCCATCAAGCCCGATTTATCAGCCTTCGTGCGAGAGAGATTGGCCAAAAGGGTGTGGTCTACGGGCTAAGTTGAAGGCTAAGAAGCGCAGTGCCAAGAGACGATACAAGAAGGCGAGCCATTGTTGGGGGTCGTGCGCTAATAAGAAATGGGCATGGCGTTCGAAGTTTCGGAGGCGTGGTAGGCAAGGGATAGAAGATGGTTGGATATGGCGTGCTGGAGACTGCATTGGGTTGGAAGGTTGGGACCCATGGCCATCGAGCGAGCAGCCGGAGTTAATCGGCGATGGAGGGGCGAGCACGAGCCAGCGGCGCGCATCGTGCCTTGATGCGCGCGAACACACGCAGCTGACATTGGGTGCATGGGAGTGTACGGTAGGTGAGCGGACCACGGACATCGACTAGGACGCACTGGCGTTCGGCAGCGAAGGCGCGGGGTGCGATAGGCGCGCAGGTGAGCGGCACGTGGGCGAAGGCCTAGGCCTTGGAGGCCAAGAAATGGCGGGCGCGCAACAGCACGCGCGCGAGGAAGTCGGCAGCGAATACGGGGCGCGCGCGAGGTGCACGAGTGAAAGCAACGCGGGCGACGCCCTAGGCCAAATAGGAGTAGGAGTACGGGGCGGCGGCACGCACGTTTATGGGGAATCCAGCAGAATCGGGGCGCGCGCACTGGCGCGCGATTGGGGCACTAACGCGTGGGAGGCGCGCGCGCGTGAAGCCGCGCACGACTATGAGTAGGCAACGCAGGGTCGGCGCGCATAAGGCGGCGTGCGATAGGGCGGCCGAGAGGATTTATGTGCAAGACTTGGACTTCAAGTTGTGCTTGGAGTGCAAGTCAAGCAATTAGGAATTTTAGTAATATTAGGATTTTATTACTATGTTGCTTTTCATTCTAGAATTAGGAGATCTAATTAACCTAGACTTAGATTTATTTTATGCACCTATAAATAGGGGTCTTCCCTCATTGATTTAATGGTTGAGAATTGATGAGTTGGATAGAAAAGAACGTTTGTTCAAACCGTGTGTTAGGATTCATGAGAGTTCGATCATGCAATCGAATATATGAGGCTAAGACCCGAGCTAGTTCAAAATCGAGGGAGCGAGGCTAATTACCATGTGAACTCAAGTATCGTGAGAGATTTAGGCTAATAACCGAGTCGATCACACCTATCCATCGAGAGCAAGTCGTGGCGAGGCTGTGTTCGAGGCAAGCGAGTGGAACCGAAACACACGATCCTTCATCATTGGTTCTTTCGTTGAGAGTGATTGATTGTGTGTTTCGTTATACTTTTTCTACCCCGTTCTTTTTATTTTTGTCCGAGTTTTTTCCCCCTTGTTTGAAATTTTTTTCGAATCTTTCTTCTTTTTTCGAAAAATTTTCGAGAGTATAAAAAAAATTAAAAAAAATGAAGAGATTCATGTTGAGGTTCGACCCGTTGGACAAGATGGATCTAGAAGATCTCGAATATCTCAAAAGTTTGGAGAGGAGTTTGACTCCGGATGAGTTAGAGTATTTGGAGGAGATCCACGAACGGAAGGGCCTAGAAGAGGAGCGTGCCAAAGAAGGTGAGGAAGCCAAAGCCACAAGCTAAGGTGACGGAGGTGCGTTGAACTTTCTTATCCTTGAGGACAAGAAAGGTCTTGAAGATGAGGGGAATGATACGAAAGTGGTCATCAAACTCGGTGAATCAAGTGATGGGATGGTCGAGGATCTCGATCTATGGTTGGAGAACATGCTCGAGGAGCCATCAAGCCTGATTTATCAGTCTTCATGCGAGAGAGATTGGCAAAAAGGGTGTGGTCCACGGGCTAAGTTTAAGGCTAAGAAGCGTAGGGCCAGGAAACGACGCAAAGAGGCGAGCCATTGTTGTGGGCCATGCGCTAGGAAGAAAAAGGCATGGCGTTCAGAGTTTCGGAGGCGTGGTAGGCAGGGGATAGAAGATGGTTGGATATGGTGTGCTGGAGACTGCATTGGGTTGGAAGGTTGGGACCCATGGCCATCGGGCGAGCAGCCGGAGTCGATCGGTGATGGAGGGGCGAACACGAGCCAGAGGCGCGCATCGTGCCTTGATGTGCACGAAAGTGTACGGTAGGTGAGCAGACCACAGACGTCGACTGGGCCGCGCTGGTGTTAGGCGGCAAAGGCGCGGGGCGCGATAGGCGTGCGGGTGAGCGGCACGCAGGCGAAGGCCTAGGCCTTGGAGGCTTAGGAATGGCAAGAGTGCAACAGCACGCTTGCGAGTGAGTCGGCAGCGAATACGGGGCGCGCACGAGGCGCGCGAGTGAAAGCAATGCGGGCGACGCCCTAGGCCAAATAGGAGTAGGAGTACGGGGCGGCGGCACGCACGCGCACGGGGAATCCAGCGGAAGCGGCGCATGCGCACTGGCACGCGATTGGAGTACTTGACGCATGGGAGGTGCGCGTGCAAATCCGCGCGCGACTAGGAGTAGGCAATGCGGGGTCGGCGCGCATAAGGCGGCGTGCGACAAGGCGGCCGAGAGAATTTATGCGCACGACTTGGACTTCAAGTTGTGCTTGGACTGCAAGTCAAGAAATTAGGAATTTTTAGTAATATTATGATTTTATTACCATGTTGCTTTTCATTCTAGAATTAGAAGATCTAATTAACCTAGGCTTAGATTTATTTTATGCACCTATAAATAAGGGTCTTCCCTCATTGTTTTAATGGTCGAGAATTGATGAGTTGAATAAAAAAGAACGTTTGTTCAAAACGTGTGTTAGGATTCGTGAGAGTTCGATCATGCAATCGAATTAGTGAGGCTAAGACTCGAGCTAGTTCAAAATCGAGGGAGCGAGGCTAATTACCAAATGAACTCAAGTATCGTGAGAGAGTTAGGCTAATAACCGAGTCGATCACACCTATCTGTCGAGAGCAAGTCGTGGCGAGGCTGTGTTCGAGGCAAGCGAGTGGAACAAAACACACGATCCTTCATCACGCTAGCGTGCGCGCTGGCAGCAGTGCACAGGGCCCGACAGACAGACAGGTTTTCAAATAGGACCGACCGTTTTTAAAATTCACTCGACAAATCAACTTAACTTTTTTACAAATAAGAATAGACCCAAAAAGACACGTGTTCACCAAGTTTCAGACCCAAAAATTCTGTTTAATCTGAGCAACCAATTTTTACGAAAAAATGATGCAAATCTAATTTTACAAGTTCTCCGGTCAATCATTGGAATTTTTCAATAAAATTTGGACACAAGACATATAACACCAGAATTATGACACTCACCAAAAATCACATAGAAATACCAAGAATAGTAATTTTAATGATTTTTCGAAGTTTCTACCCAGAATTTCAAATCGACATTTGACATAGCTACAGAAACCCCCGCGGGCTGCCTGCACGCTCCCGAATTCTAAGACAAAGTGTTTGAACAGATGTTCTAAGACAAAGTGTTTGACACTCAAGGACTACGGCTTCGCGCCCCGCGCGTCCTTCCCCATCAGGCGTGTCGCACACGCCTTTTCTCTCAGCTGCTCCTTTGCGCGCGTGCTGCCCCACCTTTCCGTACGCCTCGAGGCATGAGGCCTCGTCCGCTGCGCGTGCCTCCCCCGCGCACGACCTTTCCACGCGCGCGCTCGCCAACCCCGCGCTACGCGTGTCCTGCTCACATTCGCCATGCGCCCCGGCCGCACACATCGCTCGCACATCCGCGTGCGGGCCACCTTCGCCCGTACCGCGCACACTACACTGCAGTGCGTGCAATTCCGCGGTCACCCTGCTTGCCTTTTGCGTGCATGGTATGCGCGACTTGCGGCGTTCTTGAGTTGCCTCACCACTTCCGTATCATTCTCGTCCCCTTCAAGCGATTCCTTATCCTCAAGGATGAAACTCGAGAAATGGTCACGCATCTCATCAAGGTCTTCCCACGTGGCTTCTTCAGGCGGTAGTTCTTCTCAATCAACTAGTACCTCCCAGCGGTAGCGCCCTGCTTTCCTTATCTTGCGATACTTGATCGCTTGTTTTGGACTTACAAATATCTTCCCGTCAGTCGCGGTTGCGGGTAAATCTTCACAGTATTTGTGCGCTTCACCTAGGCTTCTCTTGAGCTGCGAAACATGGATAACCAGATGGATTTGCGAGCTTTCCGGCAATTCCAGATAATAAGATACCTGACCAATGTGCTTCAAAATCTAATAAGGCCCATAGTAGCGCACTCCTAATTTAGTTGCCGCCCTTTGTGAACTGGTGCGCTGCCTGAACGGTCGCAACTTCAAGTAGACATACTCTCCCGGTGCATAATTCTCCTCTCGTCGCTTCCCATCAATGAAGGCTTTGGTTCGATTAATCGAGCCCTCGAGATTTTTCTTCAACTCGCGCAACATCAAATCTCGCTCCTCTAGTTCTCGACCGACTTCATCATTGATCGTGCCTCCTTCTGAGTAGTTGATTAGCGTTGGCGGTTTACGCCCGTACACTAGCTAAAACAGAGTCATCTTGGTCGACTCATAGTAGGTAGTATTGTACCAGTACTCAGCCCAAGGCAAATAGTTTTCCCATCTCTTTGGGAATTGATGAACATAATACCGTAGGTATTGCTCAAGGGTTCGGTTGGTTACCTCGGTTTGCCCATCGGTTTGGGAGTGATATGTTGAACTCATGGATAGCTTTGTTCCCTGCAGCTTGAAGAATTCGGACCAAAAGTTTCTCATAAAGATCCTATCTCAGTCAGAAGCTATAGATCGCGGAGCTCCGTGTAATTTCATCACATATTTGATGAACAACCTAGCGATAGTTTTGGCTGTGTAAGGATGTGTAATGGGTATGAAGTGAGCATACTTAGTAAGGCGATCTACCACGACCATTACTCCATTAAAACCATTAGAACTCGGTAGTCCTTCAATGAAATCCATGGTGATGTCTTCCCAGATTGCCTCAGGTACTGGTAGTGGTTGTAGCAGCCCACTTGGCCGACGTGAATCAGCCTTAGTACGCTGACAGTCATCGCACCTTGCGATGTAGTTCCGAACCGTGTCTTGTTGTCCTGGCCAAAAGAAGGTATTGGCTATCCTTATCCATGTGCGGCAGATACCCGAGTGACCTTCAACCTTAGAATCGTGGAAGTGTTGCATGATCTTCTCGCGTAGCTGTCCGCTATCAGGATCGAACACTCGGCCTCAATGTAGTAGTAGGTTGTTATGCAACTCATAATCAACAATGGTTTCTCCTGCCTCAATCTTCCGGCACACTTCTTTGCAATAGGTATCCTTTTCTTGCGCCTTACGAACTTCCTCCCAGATGGTCCACGTAGGCCCAGTGATAGCATTAAGCTCATCCACATCCGTCTGTCGGGATAAGGCATCAGCTACAACATTCTGTTGACCTGGCCGGTAGACTATCTCAAAGTCGAACCCATAAGCTTCGAAACAAACTTCTGCTGCTCGGAAGTCACAATCCTTTGCTCAAGTAAATGCTTGAGTGGTTGCTGGTCGGTCACAATCCAAAACGTCGCCCCAGAAGATAGGGCTTCCAGCATCTCACAGCTTCGATAATGGCTAGCATCTCCTTGACGTACACAGATAAACCCAATCGACTCGTGCCTAGCACCTTGCTAAGATAGGCTAAGGGTCGCCCTTCCTGTACTAATACAACTCCAATCCTAACATCGCTAGCATCCGTGTGTACTTCAAACAAGATATCAAACCTTGGCATTGCGAGTACTGACGTTGTTGTCATGGCGCCCTTCAGTTTCTCAAATGCCTCCTCGTTGGCCTTGGCCCATGTGAACCCTCCTGTAATACCCCGTTTTATTGTGCATTATTTGAGAATAATTATTGATTATTGATATTATTAATTGTCTTTAATATTATTATTTTTATTATTATTGTTATTATTATTATTGTTATTAAATGCCAACTTGCTATTATTTGTTGTTATAAATAATATTGCTATTATTAATATTAATTGTCTAAATGTTATAAAATAATTAAATAAATTATGTGTATTATATATGTAAATATTAATGTCCCATTTTATTTTTTTTTTATCGTCTGATTATATCGAACCCGAAAGAAATTTGGCACCCGGCCAGCCGACCCGGTTTATTTTTTATTTTTTATTTTTCCTCGTGCGTGTGTGTGCGTGTGAATTTGTCTTGGGAGCAAGATTAAACTTTTTCCCGCAGCCATAAGCAATCTGCTCCTTCAACTCTCGTAACTCCCTCCATCTCTCTTTCGGTTCGTAGCATAAAAGAGAAGAAAATTCTCTCGATCATCACCACCTTTCTCTCGGCCATCGCGCCGCCGTTACTCATCGAACCTGGTCGCTGCCTTCCGCCATTGTTGTGATCGTATTCCACCAGCAGTTTCCGTCCACGCTCGTGAGCCCCGACGCCCATCTCGTTGGCAGGCAGCCGTCCCAGTCGGTTCGAGGAGTTCGAAGTCCGTTTGTCCGCACATTCTGTCCGATTTTCAGACCGATTTGTAGATTCGTGGGTGTACGGTAATAGCGGCTTGACCCTTATTATTCTCGTGTTGATCTCTTGTTCACCTGTTGTTGTTCGTTTTGGCGTTCGTCTATTTCCGAGCCTTGATTTATTTGTACGAACCTAGCCCTGTTCGATAATTTTGTTTTCATCTTAATTCATGAATGATTAGTTTAAAATTCACTCCTTTCCAAAGCTTTCAGTTCCGCATGAGTGGAGAATGATATGGGATTTGTTGATTGTTTTTTTTAGTGCCATGACTTATTCTAATTGATTTTTGGTGGTAGAGTTTTTTTTTAGTATTGATGATTTCTTTAATGGTGCTTTACAATTTAACAAAAATTAAAATTCTGCTTTTATTTTTCTGATCCTTTAATTGGTTATGATTTGTTAATGTGATATATTTGTGCTAAGTTGTTGATTATGCTGAAGCTTGATAAATATAAATGATCTATTGATTAATTAGCATGTAATATATATATCACTGTGTTGTCGTTGCTTCGGTTTATTGTCGAAACTGAAGTGAACTTGTGTTTTCGTGGAAAATCCTGGAGTTCTAAGTAGTTAGGAGAGCCCTTGAGTTGTTAGTTCAAGTTTGGAGATGTTTCGATGTTTATACCATGATATATGATTTTTTCTAAACCGAGCATACTGCTGAACCGTAATAAATTCACTAAAAAACGTGTACTTGTCCAAATACCGTGAAATTTTATATGTGATATGCTGTGATGGTTTTGTAAGCTGTGTAAAATTTTCAATTTGAAACTTCATCTGTAGTCATTTTAATTAATTAAATCAGTTGCTGGTCAGAATTTTGTAAAATATATTAAAAATCGTACACTTGGAGTTTTGAGCTTAAACATTGAGGACTATGTTATTTTGTGGTATTCTGTGTTGTGTCAAAATTTTAAATCAAAATTCGAAGTGTACCTATATGAAATGATAACGTCGGATTTTGACACAGTATTTTGCTTTATTATTTAAAAATGCTTCCGAATGAATTTTGAGCTGAAACTTGGTGAGGTTATTTGTTTTTGTATTTCCTGTGATGTGGTAAAGTTTTGTATGGTGCGATGCCTGCGATCGCCGATCGTTCTTGTGTTCGGTCCCCACGCTGCTCGACACCGTGGTGGATCGTGCCTCGCGACTCCGCCGTGGTCGGTGTGTCATGCGTTCGAGCTTCCCAGCCAGATCATGGACCATAAGCTCGATCCTTCCCATGTTTTCGTTTGTAATATGTTGGCTCTCTCCAACGGTTTTCAAACTATCTTCCAACGCTTGAACTCTTTCACGGTTTGACAACATGGACCTCTCTTCTTTTTTTTGACTCTTCGAAAATAAATTCGACCAAATCCGAAAAAATATAAAACCAAGGACTAGATGACACTTTTTTTTTAAGACTCTCGAAAAAAATAAGAAAAATTCGAACAAAAATTCGAAAAATTTGAACCAAAAAAGAACAAAATTCGCCCCCCTCAGCAAAAGGCAAAACTGAAAAAAGAAAAAAAGATAGATAGAAAAAAAAAACGATCAGCACCTCTCAATGAAAGCACCAATGATCACAGATCGGATTTTTGTCTATTTCGGGTGGTTGTGAATAAACGCGCACTCAGGGCCTTCGTTTACTCACGATAGGTGTATCTAACAGATGTACTATCAGCCTTCTCCTAGACACTGTGACTTCAAGACGCTCTAATGGCCTTCTCTCTGACACTATATGTAAACACGCTCTACGGCCTTACTTAACACACGTTAGAACATAAGTTCCCTTCTCTAAATTGACTCATCAATTCAATACTTCATTCCAAGACTCAACATGTTTCATTATGAAGAGGTACATGGGGTATTTATAGGTGCATAAAATAAATCTAAGCCTAATAGATCTAGATCTCCTAAATCTTACAATAATAGAAATCCTAATACTAGAAAGCAATAAAATCCTAATATTACTATAATTCTAATTGCTTGACTTGCACTCCAAGAATTTCTAGAAGCTTAAGTCATGCGTCCCAACTTTATTCGAACGCCTGACGCGTACGCGTGTTATGCGCGTCGCTTCGCGCTTGCCTAGTCCTCCGCGCACTAGGCTTCATGCGCCCTTGCCGCACGCGCGGACCATGCGCGCGCCCAGCTCTCATCCGATTCTTTCGCGCGCGTGCGCGCTGCCTTTCTTCCCTATGCCTACCGCGCATAGGCATGCACCCGTGTATGAGCTTCACTCACGCGCCGTTGCGCGCCTTGCCCTCTCGCCAGCTGCCTTGTGCGTGTGCCATCGCGCGCCTACCACTCCTATGCCGTCGCGAACTACGCCATTGCCCGTGTGTGTTCTATTCGCGTGTGATGCGCGCTCCGCACACCCGTCGCTCTCTGCTCTGCGCGTGCCGCCAGTCGCCTAATTGTGCGCATCAAGGCCCGATGCGCCACTTTCGCCTTTCAGCTCCCCATTTTTACTAGCTCCCTAGGTGCTAACCTCCACTTCCGTATCACGCGCGTGCTGCCCGTGCGCGCCTGCAAGCTGCTTGATGAAGATCGTGTATCTGTCTCAACTCGAATTGCTTGAAACCCGCGCCGACGCCTTCGTACTTCGCGATACTTGTGAAGAAACTCGGATGTTGGTTTTATTTCTAACACGATAGGTGTGAAGAAACATGAATGTTAGTCCTATTTCTAACACGATTTTGTATGTAAACTCACACAAAAGAGTTGGTGAACAAACGTTCGATTTTCTATTAATTTCTTCGATATGAAAATAACAAGAGAAAGGGCCTTTATATAGGCACTAATTATGTCTAGTCTTAATCTACCTAGGAAACTAATAAAGCAATAAAATATTAAGTAACCTAAACAATCTAGATATCATAGTGCAATAAGGAAACCAAATAACTAAGGGATCTTGAAGCCTTGTCTTGCACTCCAAGCATAAGTCTTGCCTTACACTCCAAGTAGAAGACTCCTAACCACCCATCCACCGCCTTGGTCGTCCACCGCCCGCGCACACCTTGCCCTAGTCCTTCGAGGACTAGGGTCGCGCCTCCTACACCCGCCTATCGTCTTGACTCGAGGATTAAGGTCTCGCCCCATGAGTGCGCCATTCCTATTCCTTGAAGGATCGTGTTTCGAGCTCATATCCATTTTGCCTATTCCTACTAGGAATATGTTTCCTGATCCCTCGAGGATTACTCCAGTCACCAATATTTCATGCGCATTCCGGCACTCAGTTGCTTTTCCTAGTCCTGCGGGGTCTAGGATTCACACCTTGCCTATTCCTATAAGGATTAGGCTTACCACCTTAGTCTTGCGTCTCTCCGCATGTGCGCACGTGATTACACCCTTCGCCTGCATGACCATCTCGCGTGCGTCCTCGCCTCCTGCGCGGGTGTCGTGCATGCCCGTTCGCTCGACATTGTCCCTGCGCTCGCCCTGCGCCCCGTGCTTATCGCCCAGCGCCCTGTGCCCGGGCTTGAAAGGGTCCGGGACCACTTCCGCATCATTCCCGCCCCCTTTAAGCACATCCTTGCCCTCAAGGATAGGGATATGCCTCTTGTGCTCGTTCTCTTCACCAATTAGCTCTAAACACCCTAACTCTGCTCCTTTAACCGCTCCTCTCGGTTTGATTTTCAACATGATCAACCTATTATCCGAATAAAATTCCATTATCCCCTCCTTATAATTTATTTTGACTTCTCCAAGTCCTTCTAGCCATTGTACCCCAAGGACTATGTCAGGTCCCACCAACGGTAATGAATAGAATTCTACCTTGATGATCTCGCCTTGAAGATTGATGGGCACGTCTCGATAATACTCACGGCATCGCAGTTTTTCCCTATTGGCAACTCTTACGTCGAATGGATCCACCTTTGTTGCCAATAACTTCAATGCGTCCGCTAATATGGCACTAATAAAATTATGGGACGAACCTGTATCAACTAACACCTCGATAGATCGCCCTTGGACTGAAGCGGGCAACTTAATAGTTCTCGGCCCATGCACTCCTGACATCGCATTGACTGAAATTTCCAAGTCCTCATTGACGTAGTGCTTCGCTCCCACCTCCTCGTCACTTTCCATGTTGTACAGTTGTTGCTTGCATCGATGACCCGGCGTGAATCTTTCGTCACAGCAAAAACATAGCCCCTTGCTTATTCGGCGCTGCCTCTCTTCCTCAGCCATCCTTTCGCGACCATTTGTTGTTGAACTTCCAACCTTCGGCGTGTTCTCCACGTATGTCCGCGGCTCCGTGCGCGCTGGTTCCGTGCGTACCTCTGCCCGTGTTTCGCCCTTGCGCGTGTTTGATCGGCCCATCTTGCGCACTACAGCCAAGTGGTCGTCGCGCAAGCGTGTTGCTTCCATGGTTTTCTGTAAGCTCCTCGACTTCTCGAGCCTAACCTCAGCAGCAAGATCCGGCTTAAGGCCTCCAATAAACGCGCCTATGAGCGCTCACTCCGGCCAATCGTGTACATGACATGCTAGGCGTTCGAACTCCCTTTGATAATCCCTTAGGCTAGCCGTTTGCCTAATTCGCGTCAAGGCCTCATCAAAATCATAATATTGGGACGAACCAAACCTCTTGATCAACCCTTTTTCGAACTCGCTCCACTTCAATCGTTTGCCTTTGTTCGCGTGCGCCATCCATTGCCACCATGTATTCGCCTCTCCATCGAGATAATATGCAGCGTACTTAACACGTTCAGCCTTGGGAGTCTCGTTGAGGTCAAAATATTGAGTAGCTCGACTCAACCATGCGTCTGGATCCTCTCCCTTGAACGTGGAAAGAACAATCTTCGGTTTTTTGATCCTCCGTTCCTTGTGGCGCCGTGAACCCCTAGACCCCTACGGCGGTCCATCTGTTCTTCGTACGCGCTGTCCTCGTCCTCTGAATGCGTGGACTCCTCCGATGATGACCCTGGTGTCGGCTCTCTTGATGGCCTTCGACCACACCGTCGAAGCTTTGCATTCGGCTGTTAAGGATTGAATTGACCCGGATAGTGATTGCTCGAGCTTCGCCAATTGATTGTATGTGGCGTGTTGAGCATCTTGCATGGCCTTCATGTCGGGTTTCAAGGATTGCACATCTTCGATCATGGGATACAATCCGCTCTCCAATGCCTCGATTCTCTCTTTATGCGTACTCGTCATTTTTTTCCCACAACTAAACTCACGCAAGAAAAAAAAATAAATATATTATATATATATATATATTTTTTTTTTTTTTTGCTACTACTCACGCACTCACTCTCACAAGCCTTTTTTTTATCTAAAAACTCACGCACACTAAAATAAAAAAGATTTTTTTTATTTTTTTATTTTTTTTTGTTCCTCACGAACAGACTTTCAAAAAAACAAAAATATAACTTTTTTTTAAAGTAACGAAAAGAAAAAAAATCAAAAGAAAAAAAAAATTGAAAGAGGAAGATAAAGTCTAACAAGATACACGATCAATCAGTCTCAATGAAAGCACCAATGATGAAGATCGTGTATCCGCCTCAACTCGAATTGCTTGAAACCCGCACCGATGCCTTGGTCCCGAAGCGATAGGTTGCTAATACGCGCGCCGACGCCTTCGTACTTCGCGATACTTGTGAAGAAACTCGGATGTTGGTCCTATTTCTAACACGATAGGTGTGAAGAAACCCGGATGTTGGTCCTATTTCTAACACGATTTTGTATGTAAACTCACACACAAGAGTTGGTGAACAAACGTTCGATTTTCTATAAATTTCTTCGATATGAAAATAACAAGAGAAAGAGCCTTTATATAGGCACAAATTATGTCTAGTCTTAATCTACCTAGGGAACTAATAAAGCAATAAAATATTAAGTAACCTAAACAATCTAGATATCATAGTGCAATAAGGAAACCAAATAACTAAGGGATCTTGAAGCCTTGTCTTGCACTCCAAGCATAAGTCTTGCCTTGCACTCCAAGTAAAAGACTCCTAACCACCCATCCACCGCCTTGGTCGTCCACCGCCCGCGCACACCTTGCCCTAGTCCTTCGAGGACTACGGTCGCGCCTCCTACACCCGCCTATCCTCTTGCCTCGAGGATTAAGGTCTCGCCCCATGCGTGCGCCATTCCTATTCCTTGAAGGATAGTGCTTCGAGCCCACATCCACTTTGCCTATTCCTACTAGGAATATGTTTCCTGATCCCTCGAGGATTACTCCAGTCACCAATCTTTCGTGCGCGTTCCGGCACTCAGTTGCTTTTTCTAGTCCTGCGGGGTCTAGGATTCGCACCTTGCCTATTCCTATAAGGATTAGGCTTACCACCCTAGTCTTTCGTCTCCCCGCATGTGCGCACGTGATTGCACCCTTCGCCTGCATGACCATCTCGCGCGTCCTCGCCACCTGCGCGGGTGTCGCGCATGCCCGTTCGCTCGACATTGTCCCTGCGCTCGCCCTGCGCCCCGTGCTTATCGCCCAGCGCCCTGTGCTCGGGCTTGAAAGGGTCCGGGACCACTTCTGCATCACTGCTACCCTGCGCGCGCGTGTGTCTGCACGCGCTGC
>CACSLK010000984.1:7925153-7945457 GCA_902706635.1 Striga hermonthica
ATGCGCGTGCATAGCGCCCGTTGGGCACCCGACTTGCACGCCTTCTATTTCTTTGGGCCGCCTGGTGCCTTAGCCATCCCCACCAGGTTTTGCTCCTTCGGCTTCTCCGTGGTCTCGTTCGAGTACGTCTACACCATTGCGTATGTTTGCGCCCTTCTGGTTATGTCGATTGATGCCTTGGCCGCGTTTGGGTTGACTTGTGCTGCCTCTTTTGTGCTCGTGCGCCTCGCATTCGCGCTCGTACCCGTCGCTTAGGCCATGCGTGTGTAGTTTTGGCCCTTTTCTCGGCCTTCTCGAGCCTTCTCGGCTCTTGGACCTTCTCGTAGTCGGGGCTTGAAACCCACTTTCGTATCATTCCAACCCCCTTTGAGAATGTCCTTATGCTCAAGGACTCATCATCAACCCTTAACCAACTTACCTCTTTGCCAAGATTCAACTGGATCACTTCATCTCCTTTATACTCATCCCAAGTTCCTTCAACCTCGACAAAATGTTCATCGGGGTATTCATCGAAAATAGATGGTCCTTCATAATCCGTCAACTCGTACTCGTACTTCATGGCCATTGAGTTCTTAAAATATTTCTAGAATTCAAATGGGAAGATAAGCTCCTTACACTTTCCGTCGACTCGACTTTCTTCTTTGTCGGACTCGCCTAGTACGTGGTCGGACGCTTGAGATTGCCGATCGAAGTCCTTCTCTTTCTTGCGCTCATCATGCCGCCGTTCCTCCACCCCGGGCAGCTCGTGGCGTCGTTCGAGATCTCGATCGTTGCACCGCCGCTCGTGGTCATCATGATGCTCGCGCTCGCGACGTCCCTAATGCTCGGGCCGCTCGCGATTGGGCCGTCGGGGCAGTGATTGGCGCACCAACATGTTGTGTGCCATCTCATCGAACCTTCAGTTCATGATTTCCATCAATTCACGAACGGACGCCTTTGTTGTATTGAGCCCTTCGCTCATAGTACGGACCTGAGCATCGAGATTATCGATCTTGTCCTTCATCTCCTTGTTGGCCATGGCTTTATTTTCTTGCTTGCGTTCTTTGCTTCGAGGAATCTTGATGGAATAGATTCTATTTTTTTATAGGGGGACGAAAAAAGAAGAAGAAAAAGAAGGGGAATGGGGTAGGAGAAAAACACACGATCTAACACCTCTTAATAAAACCTCTCAATGAGACCTCTCAACGAGAGCACCAATGATGAAGATCGCGTGTCCCGACTACCGATAAGCTGCTTGCCCACACCTTGAATCGCTGATAGGTGCTTCTCGAGCCACAACCGCGCCTCTTGAAACGAATAAAATTGCAATAGATTCTTGGTGAAAAACTAAAGCAACGTGTTTGAACAAAAGTTCAGAATTTTCTACTAACTACTAACTAAGAGTATTCAAGATTCAATTCATCATTCTATGAAAAATAACAAGAGGGAAGGGGCCTTTATATAGGCACAAAATATGTCTAATCCTAATCTACCTAGGGAACTAATAAAGTAATAAAATATTAAGTAACCTAAACAATGTAGATCTCATAAAGCAATAAGGAAATTAAATAACTACGGGATCTTGTGTCTTGACTTGCACTCCAAGTAGAGAAGAATAATCTAGAGAAATTTCATCTCAAAAGACTCCTAGGAGACTCCTTTTCTTGCTGCCCAAGTCGTACCGCGCGCTGGCCCTGGCTGGCATGCTCCCGCGCGCACGTGCTGCCCGTGCGCGCTGCTGCCCTGATGCGGAAGTGGTCGTGGAAGCCGAAGACTGGTCGGGCGTGGCCGGTGGGCGAATAAGCACAAGGCACGTATCGGGTGATGATGCGCAGTCCATGGGCGTACACGGGCCTGCATGGGCACTGGGCTCGCACAACAAATACGCGGGTAGCAGGAACGCGCTGGCGATGGACAGCGGAGGTGCGGGGCGTGAAGGTAGAGCGGGTTATATGCACGCGGGCGGAGTCCTCGCCCGCATAGGAAAGCCGAGTGCACGGCAGCACACGCGTGAGGAGATCGGGTCACAAGAAGCGCGCGAGTGTGACGCAAGCACGGACGTCCTAAGTCGCGCAGGCATAGAAGAGGCTGGAGCGTACACACGGGAGGAAGACGGCGGATGTTGGGCGCGCGAGACTACAGGCTCGTGCGAAGCGGACGTGCGAGGCCTAGTCCGCGCGGGACTAGGCAAGACAATGGCGGCGCAGCGTGCGTGGCAAGGCGCGCGCGCAAGAAACTGCGCGCGACAAGGAGTAGGAGCCGAAGGTCGGCGCGCGCATGAGGCGGTTGGCGTGAGTTGGCCGAAGGTTTTTTGGGAGATTACTTGTGCTTCAAAAATACTTGGAGTGCAAGTCAAGCATTATTAATTATAGTAGTATTAGGATTATATTACCATGTTGGTTTTCATTAATAAATTAGGACATCTAATTAGCTTAGTGTAACGCCCCACTTTTATTTGCAAAAATCCGGGATAAATTTTTAAAAAATTATATTTGAGGCGCTACTCATTTTCAAAACAATAATCAATACTAAACACATTCTCAATACTCGGCAATAATCAATACTCATAATCCATATTAATATCTCGATAATGCCAATCCAATAATAAATCGTAGGGAAAATAATCCCTATCAATCATTCAATAATCCAGTACTAGTGAAAAAAAAACAATAATCAATAATGCAATAATATTCAAATTCAGTTTTTAAGGCGGAAGCATTTAATCAAATTTAAAGACCACCACTCGCGTCCCTTCCGTCGTGCCCGCTTAACTAACCTGCATCCATGAAGAGCAGGTGGGGATGAGCACAATAGGAAAATCGAGGTGCTCACCGCTATGCAATAATTAATATTAATAATCAGTAACAATAAAGGTATGGTCGCAGCATATATACGAATCAATAATCATCCCATCTCCTATCAATAATCAATAATGATCTCATGTGCACACCTATAGCAATAGACTACTGCCGAGCTATATACCGAACGCCTTCCTCGAAGGCCTTACAACGAGTGCCCGGCCAGCAGGAGCAATAATCCACCCCGAATGCCAAAATCACACCTTGGCCTTACATACGAGGATCACCAGCCAAGGCTCACGCCCTGACTGCCAACAATAGTAAAGGAGACTACCCGAAGGTACATTCTATAGCTACGGGAATAACCGTTCCACGGCCAATATAGCTCACATCGGAGGCTACATGGTTCACATGCATACTTTGATCATACCACAGCAAAAGCAATTAATTAAAGCATAGCAAATTTTACAATTACAACCCACCTGGAAATTGCGGTAGAAAAACACACAAAGCTGGTACGTAGGTTGAGGCTCGACTACTCAAACACCTACATTTAAGTGAGATAATTTATCAATAAACTATCTCACCATTAGAATTTATCATAAAACCCAAAAAAATTAAGACTTAAGGGTTTTAATCGGATTTTTTTTCGTGGACTTAGAACTCTCTCATTTTTACAAAATAGGACTCGGAGTATTAATTTGGAGTCTCGGGACTTAAAATAATTTTTACAAATTTTTCTCATTTAAAAAAAAAATATTTTTAAAATTAAAATCGGTATTAAAACGAGTTCCGGAACACTAAAATTTGATAAAAAGTTTAATTGGGTTGTTAAGTTAAAACTGGGTCAAGATGTCAAAACATTTGGGCCTAATATGTTCTAATTGGGCCGCTCAAAGGGCCTGGTAGACTGGGAGGATGCGGGCTGGAGATGGGCCAGCGCGGGCCAGCAGCTGAGAGCATAATCGGGCCAGTCGCGGGCCGACTGCGGGCTTGAAGGCCCATGCGCTGAAGCTGGGTTTATAAAAAAAAAAACAAAGGCATTTGCACATGCTGGGTTTCGAACTCGCGACCTCGCTAACAGAGTAGTGAGCTGAAACCACTAGACTACACGAGCTGTGTGAGAGTTAAATTGCAAACTTTATACATATATTTTAAACGAAAACCTGCTACTGAAACTTGAGAACAAAGCTCGGGGATTTACAGAACTTGTGAAATCACAGCAGATTGATTCCGAACTCGACCATGCCATAACTAACGGCAATGAAATTCGAGAAATTATAAAAAATAACATATTTTCAGAGTTTTGAAACTTTAGAAAAACCGGGTATGTTTGGTAGAAACAAAACATCAAACGGTTTGAAAACAACGAACAAGACGACCCGAAATAAAATACAACGAGACTCCGAAACGACAAAACGAGACTCCAAATTTACATAATATAGTCACAACAACCTAACAAAATTTTCTTTATCGAAATCGAGAGTTCCATTCGTCCCCGAACATCCACGAAACTCACGAATCAAAACACATGAATGTATAAACGTTCCGACATTAAAATTCAAGCGAAAGACGAGATTCGAATCCAACAAATTACGAGCACGATAATATACAACTGGAACAATCAATACGAGCTCGATATAGGGATTCGAAAGGTTACCCATCTTCAGAATATCGGAAGAACGGGTCAGACGAGACTGGACGAACGGAGCCTCGACGGGACTCGTCGGGAGTTGCTGGTCGTTGCGAAGGGTCACGGCGGAGGTTGGACTCGCCGGAAGGTTGTTGGTTCACGCCTAAGAGCTGATCGTTGATGATGGCACGAACCGCGAGGAAGGCGTGCGACGTTGATGGCAAAATGAAGATGGTTTGAACGATTGATGATGATAACAAGATGATGATGGTGGTAACAGGATGATGATGGCGGTGATAGAATTATGGTGATGAAGATGGCCTGCGTTTTCTGTTGTGGTTGCCGAAAGATGAGAGGTTGAAGAAAAATATACTGTGCAATTGCAAACGGCTGTGAATGTTTAAAGCTCAATAATAAACCTACATAATTCCCTAATTAAGAGACCATGATAATAAGAGTAATGAGGAATTTATTTTCCTTAATTACTTTGGCCATTCAAAAATAAAAGGGAGAGAGAGGGGTCGGTTCACGGTTCACGGTTCGCGATTCACGGGTCGGGTTTCCTCGGTTCGATACTTACGATATTTCGGCTCGATTTGATCAAACGGTAAATTAAAATAAAATCGAAACATCAATATTGACATACATATATATATATATATATATATATATATATATAATTATTAGTATATAATAATCATACACACAAATAACATTTATTTAATAATAATAATAAACATTTAGAAATTTAATAATATTTAGGCGTTTAGCACAAATAATAATAATAATAATGATAATAATAATAATAATAATAATAATAATAATAATAATAATAATAATAATAATAAGAATAAAGGCAATTAATATTAGCAATAATTAATAATTATACCAAAATAATCCACAATCAAACGGAGTATTACAATCTATCCACCTTACAAAGAATTCTGTCCTCGGAATTCGAAAAACAAAACTATAAAGCACTAAAATATAAAGGAGAACTCAAAACTCAAAGTTCGGATATCGCCTCCGAAGCTCGGCCTCCTTTTCCCAAGTCGCCTCTGAATCGTCATGACGGCTCCAAAGCACCTTCACCAAGCTCACTGCCCGGTTCCTCAACTGATGGACCTTCTGGTCTAATATGGCTACCGGTACCTCCTCGTAGGTAAGGTCTCGCTCGACCTGCAGTTCGCCGAAGTCCACCACGTGCGTGGGATCATGCACGTATCTCCGCAACATAGAGACATGAAACACGTCATGCACTCCCGACAAGCTAGGTGGTAAAGCCAGCCGATAAGCCAAGTTCCCGACTCGGGCAAGGATCTCGAATGGCCCTATATAACGGGGTCTAAGTTTCCCCTTCTTTCCGAAGTGAATCACGCCCTTCATAGGTGAGACCTTCAGGAAGACATGATCTCCCACCACATACTCGTGCTCCTGCCTCTTCCGGTCGGCGTAGACTTTCTGCCTTTCTTGAGCAGACCGGATATGCTTTCGGATAGCCTCAACTGTCTCCGAAGCCCTATGAATGAACTCCGGACCCAAAATCTTCCTCTCCCCAACCTCATCCCAGTACAAGGGTGTTCGGACCTTCCGTCCATACAAAGCCTCGAACGGGGCCATCTTGATCAAGGAGTGGTAGCTATTGTTGTAAGTCAGCTCGACCAAAGGCAAAGCACTCTCCCAAGTTAGGCTACGGTCCAAGACCACAACCCTCAATATGTCTTCCAAGTACTGGATCGTCCGCTCCAACTGACCATCTGTCTGAGGATGAAATGTTGTACTGAACTCCAGCCTCGTCCCCATGGCCCGGTGCAGAGTCTTCCAGAACTGACTGGTGAACTTCGCGTCTCGATCAGACACGATCTCCACGGGAACTCCATGAAGTTTGACAATCTCATCCACGAACAACTCGGCATACTGACTAGCCTTCATAGTTGTCCGGACTGGCAGAAAGTGGGCAGACTTCGTAAGGCGATCCACAATCACCCAAATGGAATCATGCCCAGCCCTCGACCTCGGCAATCCCACCAAGAAATCCATGGTGATGCACTCCTACTTCCACAAGGGAACCTCAAGTGGCTGCAACTTCCCTCTCGGTTTCTGATGCTCAACCTTCACTTGCTGACACACCAGACACCCATTCACGAACCTCGCCACTTGCCACTTTATACCTCGCCACCAGAAAGACTTCCTCAGGTCCTGGTACATTTTCGAACTACCAGGATGAACGGTGTACGGGGCACTGTGGGCCTCTCTCAAAATCTCCCTTCGCAATTCCCACACCTTCGGAACATAAAGTCTACCCTCGAAGACCAAGGCCCCATCAGATGCGACTACGAATCCTCTCACTCTACCGGCTTCCGACAACTTCTTCATCCGGCAAAGGAAACGATCATTCGGTTGCTCGGTGACTATCCTCTCACGAAGAGTAAGTCCCACAACCAAAGAGGTCCACATACCCCTGGCTGTCGAAGGTGGCTCCACTGCCTCTAGCTGTAGCCCCTCAAACTCCCGAAGAAGGACATCTTGCTGGGTAAAAAGACAGGACAACTGGTCATAACTCCTCCGACTAAGGGCGTCGGCTACCACGTTTGCTTTCGCAGGATGGTAGCTAATTGTGCAATCGTAGTCCTTGACCACTTCCAACCACCTACGCTGCCGCATATTCAGCTCCTTCTGAGTCAAAATGTTCTTTAAGCTCTTGTGGTCGGTAAATATCTCACACTTGCCTCCATAGAGGTAGTGCCGCCAAATTTTCAAGGCATGAACGACTGCAGCTAACTCGAGGTCGTGAGTGGGGTAGTTCTGCTCGTGAGGCTTCAGCTGCCTTGAAGCATAGGCTACGACCCTCCCCTGCTGCATAAGGACACATCCCAAATCCATCTTCGAAGCATCACTATAGATGGTGAACTCCAAAGTAGGGTCGGGAATGGAGAAAACGGGCGCGGTAGTGAGTCTCCTCTTCAACTCCTGGAAACTCTCCTCACACTTAGGACTCCAATCAAACCTCACGGCCTTCTTCGTAAGGTTGGTTAGTGGCTGGGCTATCTTCGAGAAACCCTCGATAAACCTCCGGTAGTATCCTGCTAACCCCAGGAAACTAAACATCAGCGGCATTTCTTGGCATATCCCACTTGCTCACTGCCTCGATCTTGTTGGGATCCACCTCAATGCCTCTCGCTGTCACAATGTGGCCAAGGAATGTCACACGATCCAGCCAAAACTCGCACTTCGAGAACTTAGCATACAGCTTCTCGCGGCGAAGAGTCTCCAGCACAATCCTCAGATGCACCTTATGCTGGTCGACGTCTCGGGAATAAACCAGGATGTCGTCGATGAACACGATAACAAACTGGTCCAGGAAAGGATGAAAGACCCTATTCATAAGGTCCATAAAATCGGCGGGGCATTGCTGAGTCCGAACGGCATGACTACGAACTCATAGTGGCCATAACGGGTACGGAAGGCAGTCTTAGAAATATCCGACTCCCGGATCTTCAGCTGATGATAGCCAGAACGCAAGTCAATCTTTGAAAAGACGCTGGCTCCCCTCAGCTGGTCGAAAAGGTCTTCGATGCGAGGAAGAGGATACTTGTTCTTGACTGTAAAGGCATTCAACTCCCGATAGTCAATACACATGCGCATCGATCCGTCTTTCTTCTTCACGAATAGGACAGGCACTTCCCACGGTGAAACACTCGGTCGAATGAAACCGAGATTGAGCAACTCCTGAATCTGGGCCTTGAGCTCTTGAAGCTCCTTCGGCGCCATACAATAAGGGACCTTAGAAATGGGACCAGCTCCCGGTACTAGATCAATGGTGAACTCCACTTGGCGGTCGGGCGGTCCTCTGGGCAACTCATCGGGAAAGACGTCGAGGTATTCGCAAACAATGGAAATTCTATCTGGAGTTCGCTCGGAATCATCCTCGGATACCATAGATACAAGATAGCCTTGACAGCTACCCTTAAAAAGATTCTTCCTAGCTTGCATAGAAGAGATGACTCGAGGCACAATCCTCGACTTCACCCCATAGAAAATAACTGGTTGATTGGAATCGGGAAAGAGACTGACTTCGCGCTCCTGGCACCGGATATCGGCTCGATAGCGAGTGAGCCAATCCATGCCTAAGATCACATCGAAGTCCCGAATTTCAATAACATAACTGTTGGCCTTCATAACACGCCCACCAATATTGACTGGAAGACCAAGAATTATAGAATTGGAGATAATAATCTTTCTCGAGGCTAAGCTAACCTCGAAGGGATCACAATTGCATACATTATCAATAGAGAGGGCCTCCAAGCATCGAGAAGAGATAAAGGAATGAGTGGTCCCATTATCACATAACGCAAAGATAGGCACATTGGATATGGAAATCATGCCAGACATGTTACCTGCGTTGTTGGCTGCCTCGTCATGAGCAAGGGTATAGACTCGGGCCTGACCCCCAGCCCTCTGCTGGTGTGGTGGGGGCTGCCTGTGCTGCTGCTGCTGCTGGTAAGGTGGAGGAGGAAGCTGCTGCTGCTTATGGGGCTGCTGATAAGGCTGCTGCCTCGGGGGTTCGGGGCAGTGACTGAAGATGTGACCGAGCTTCATGCAATTGAAGCAGACCTTATGGGTGAAACGACAATCTCCATGATGATAGCGGCCACACTTAGGGCATTTCGGGTTCTGACCATGGGCAGCTGGTGGAACGTCACGGCGGTCTGGTGCCCCACGCTTTCCATTCCGGTTATCCCGGCGGGAATCAAACTTTCTCTTACCCGAACTAGAGCCAGGTGGTGCAGAGGAAATAGGCTGAACTAGCTGAGCAGAAGGGACGGAAGCATCGAGAGTCTGATAACTCTCAAGCTGGGTGGCTCGAATAGCAGTCTCATCAAAGGAAAGATTTCCCTGGCTCGCAAAATGCATACGGAGGGTTCGGTTCAGTCCATCCCGGAACTTGTGGGCCTTCTTCAGGTCGGTGTCCACCATATGTAGAGCAAAGGCGCTCATGCGGGTGAACTCTCGCTCGTACTCCTCAACGGTACCAGTCCCCTGAGTAATCCCAGAAAGCGCGGTCCATCCTCATGCGATAACTCTGAGGATAATACTTCTCCATAATCACCTTCTTGATGCGATCCCAAGTCAGGGCATTAAACTCCGCCTGCCTCAACCTCCAATAGCCAGACCACCATAGGGCGGCATCGCCCTTCAGTATATAGCGGCCACAGACGACCTTCTGGGCATCGGTGCACTGCAGCAAATCAAAATTCTGCTCTAACTGACGGATCCACTTCGCCACGGCTTTGGGCCCTTCGACCCCGGTGAAAGTCAGCGGGGTCAACTGGCGAAACTGAATCACAATGTTGAGATGAGTCCCAGCCGGATTGGGAGCCTGCTGGTGAGGTGGAGATGGGGATTGGGACTGAGGCAGAGACGGAGTAGGGTGACGGTTGCGAGCATTACGACGAGCCATAATTCTACATTAAAAATGGGTCGAACAGTTTAGCACAATAATAAGAAGTCTAGAGTTCAACACTAGAGTTTGCATTTTGAAAGGTGGATAATCCCTAACCCCGATTTCATTTCAATAATCAATAATCAACAATATGCATTAATCTCATAGTCATTCAGGTACTCATACCTGAGCTGGCGCGGCACGACGAGAGCGAGTGGTCATAACTTAAGGTCAAATCACATAATCAATTAGTTCACATTAACCAGTCTACAGAAACGCAGACTTGCTCTGATACCATACTGTAATTTCCCACTTTTATTTGCCAAAATCCGGGATAAATTTTTCAAAAATTATATTTGAGGCGCTACTCATTTTCAAAACAATAATCAATACTAATCACAGTCTCAATACTCGGCAATAATCAATACTCATAATCCATATTAATATCTCAATAATGCCAATCCAATAATAAATCGTAGGGAAAATAATCCCTATCAATCATTCAATAATCCAGTACTAGTGAAAAAAAACAATAATCAATAATGCAATAATATTCAAATTCAGTTTTTAAGGCGGAAGCATTTAATCAAATTTAAAGACCACCACTCGCGTCCCTTCCGCCGTGCCCGCTTAACTAACATGCATCCATGAAGAGCAGGTGGGGATGAGCACAATAGGAAAATCGAGGTGCTCACCACTATGCAATAATTAATATTAATAATCAGTAACTATAAAGGTATGGTCGCAGTATGTATACGAATCAATAATAGTCACATCTCCTATCAATAATCAATAATGATCTCATAGCAATAGACTACTGCCGAGCTATATACCGAACGCCTTCCTCGAAGGCCTTACAACGAGTGCCCGGAGCAATAATCCACCTCGAATGCCAAAACTCACGCCTTGGCCTTACATACGAGGATCACCAGCCAAGGCTCACGCCCTGACTGCCAACAATAGTAAAGGAGACTACCCGAAGGTACGTTCTATAGCTACAGGTGATAACCGTTCGACGGCCAATATAGCTCACATCGAAAGGCTACATGGTTCACATGCATACTTTGATCATACCACATAAAAAGCTAGCAAATTTTACAATTACAACCCACCTTGAAATTACGGTTAAAAAACACACAAAGCTGGTACGTAGGTTGAGGCTCGACTACTCAAACACCTACAGTTAAGCGAGATAATTTATCAATAAACTATCTCACCATTTGAATTTATCATAAAACCCATAAAAATTAAGACTTAAGGGTTTTAATCGGATTTTTTTTCGTGGACTTGGAACTCTCTCATTTTTACAAAATAGGACTCGGAGTATTAATTTGCAGTCTCGGGACTTAAAATAATTTTTACAAATTTTTCTCATTTAAAAAAAATATTTTTAAAATTAAAATCGGTATTAAAATGAGTTCCTGAACACAAAAAATTGATAAAAAGTTGAATTGGGTTGTTAAGTTAAAACTCGGTCAAGATGTCAAAACATTTGGGCCTAATATGTTCTAATTGGGCCGCTCAAAGGGCCTGGTAGACTGGGAGGACGCGGACTGGAGATGGGCCAGCGCGGGCCAGCAGCTGAGAGCATAATCGGGCCAGTCGCGGGCCGACTGCGGGCTTGAAGGCCCATGCGCTGAAGCTGGGTTTATAAAAAAACACAAAGGCATTTGCACCTGCTGGGTTTCGAACTCGCGATCTCGCTAACAGAGTAGCGAGATGAAACCACTGGACTACACGAGCTGCGTGCGAGTTAAATTGCAAACTTTATACATAAATTTTTAACGAAAACCTGCTACTGAAACTTGAGAACAGAGCTCGGGGATTTATAGAACTTGTGAAATCACAGCAGATTGATTCCGAACTTGACCATGCCATAACTAACGACAATGAAATTCGAGAGATTATAAAAAATAACATATTTTCAGAGTTTTGAAACTTTAGAAAAACCGGGTATGTTTGGTAAAAAAAAACATCAAACGGTTTGAAAACAACAAGACGACCCGAAATAAAATACAACGAGACTCCGAAACGACAAAACGGGACTCCAAATTTACATAATATAGTCACAGCAACCTAACAAAATTTTCTTTATCGAAATCGAGAGTTCCATTCGTCCCCGAACATCCACGAAACTCACGAATCAAAACACATGAATGAATAAACGTTCCGACATTAAAATTCAAGCGAAAGACAAGAATCGAATCCAACAAATTACGAGCACGATAATATACAGCTGGAACAATCAATATGAGCTCGATATAGGGATTCGAAAGGTTACCCATCTTCGGAATATCGGAAGAACGGGTCGAACGAGACTGGACGAACGGAGCCTCGACGGGACTCGTCGGGAGTTGCTGGTCATTGCGAAGGGTCACAGCGGAGGTTGGACTCGCCGGAAGGTTGCTGGTTCACGCCGAAGAGCTGATCGTTGATGATGGCACGAACCGCGAGGAAGGCGTGCGACGTTGATGGCAAAATGAAGATGGTTTGAACGATTGATCATGATAACAAGATGATGATGGTGGTAACAGGATGATGATGGCGGTGATAGAATTATGGTGATGAAGATGGCCTGCGTTTTCTGTTGTGGTTGTCGAAATATGAGAGGTTGAAGAAAAATATTCTGTGCAATTGCAAACGGCTGTGAAGGTTTAAAGCTCAATAATAAATCTACACAATTCCCTAATTAAGAGACCATGATAATAAGAGTAATGAGGAATTTATTTTCCTTAATTACTTTAGCCATTCAAAAATAAAAGGGAGAGAGAAGGGTCGGTTCACGGTTCACGGTTTGCGATTCACGGGTCGGGTTTCCTCGGTTCGATACTTACGATATTTCGGCTCGATTTGATCAAACGGTAAATTAAAATAAAATCGAAACATCAATATTTACATATATATATATATATATATATATATATATAAATCCACAATAATTATTAGTATATAATAATCATACACACAAATAACATTTATTTAATAATAATAATAAACATTTAGAAATTTAATAATATTTAGGCATTTAGCACAAATAATAATAATAATAATAATAATGATAATAATAATAATAATAATAATAATAATAATAATAATAATAATAATAATAATAATAATAGTAATAATAATAAAGGCAATTAATATTAGCAATAATTAATAATTATACCAAAATAATCCACAATCGAACGGGGTATTACACTTAGGCTTAGATTTATTTTATGCACCTATAAAAAGGTGTATCCCCTCATTGTTTTGAATGTCTTCGAATTGATGAGTGAATAGAAAAGGAACGTTTGTTTAACCGTGTGTTAGGATTCGTGAGAGTTCGATCATGCAATCGAATTAGTGATGCTAAGACCCGAGCTAGTTCAAAATCGAGGGAGCAAGGCTATTTAACGAGTGAACTCAAGTATCGTGAGAGAGTTAGGCTAATAACCAAGTCAATCACACCTATCAGTCGAGGGCGAACTCTGGCGGGCTTGGTTCAAGACGAGTCAAGTGGAACGCAAACATACGATCCTTCATCATTGGTGCTTTCATTGAGAGTGATTGATTGTGTGTTTCGTTAAACTTTTCCTTTCCAATTCTTTTTCTTTTTCTGATTTTTCTTCTCCCCTTGTTCGAATTTTTTCGAATTTCGTCTTCTTTTTTCGAAAAATTTCGAGAGTATAAAAAAAAAGAGAGTCATGACGAATCGTGAAAGGCTCGATATGCTTGAGAAAAGCGTGAGGTCCCTTGGCAACGGACAACACGTGGTCAATGAAAACATGGCGAAATTGGAGCTTATGATACACGACTTGGCGGAAAAGCTCGAGAGAGTCAACCACCATACGCGGAGGAGCTGCACATCGAGATCAACCATGGTGGGAACGGGCAGTTCGACGTCTAGTCGCGATGACGTCGGTCACGGGCGACGCGCGCGACGCGCACAACCCGACACCACGGCAATCGAGGGTGCACGGCCATCGACATCATCGCGAGGAGCATGTACGTGTGAGATCGAAGATTACGATGCCCACGTTCGAAGGAACATATCCGGATTCTTGGTTAAGTCGTGCCATGCAATTTTTCGAGATCAATGAGGTACACAAGTCCGAAAGAGTTCAAATTGCTTCCTACTACTTGGATGGTGAAGCCAACACATGGTGGCAATGGGTGTCACATGTTTACAAGAACAAGGGCGAGCAAATCAGATAGACAAACTTTGAGAAGGAGCTGATTACCAGGTTTGGATCTAGTGATTATTTCGATTACGATGAGGCTTTGACAAAGATCTGCCAAACTGGTAGTCTACGCGACTATCAAAAGGAGTTTGAGAGGATAGCAAGCCGGGTACGTGATTGGCTCGAGAGTGCACTTGTTGGTGCGTTTGTTGGAGGCCTGATGGCTGAGCTGGCTGCGGAGGTACAGCTGGATAGGCCAAGATCGACAAGGGCTGCCATGGAAGCAGCGCGACTGCACGAGGATCATCTCGCGGCAGTGCGCAAGGCGAGGACGAGCAAGGGGCGCACGGACGTTTGGCACGCGAGCGTCGCGATCGACGATACGCCCCCAAGGGCCGAGGTCAGACCGACAGTTGGCGAGGGTACGCACACCACGAGCAGCGTACGGAGGCTTACAGACGATGAGATGCAGAGACGAAGGGAGAAGGGCTTGTGCTATACATGCAACAAGAAATTTACGCCACAACACAAGTGCAAAGGTAAAGAAGTCTTTTTGTTGGAAATTGGAGAGGATCATGAGGAAGAGAAGCCACAGGAGGGGTCCTTGTTACATGTGGTTAAGTGCAAAAAGCATGGTCCCAAGATGATCAGGTTCACAGCTGAAATAAAAGATATGTTGCTCGAGGTATTGGTTGATAGTGGGTCGAGTTTGAATTTCATCGACGAAGGAATAGCCAGGCGATCGAAGTTGGAACCCACAATAGTCAAAATAGCCAATGGACATGAACTACAAGGTAATCAATTGTTCAAGAAGGTCCCAATTATGGCACAGGATCAAGAGCTAGAAATTGACCTCTACTCCTTACCGCTTAAGGAAACTGATATTGTGTTGGCAGTAAAGTGGCTCGAAACACTTGGGTCCATTACAACCGACTATAGGCGAGGAAAGATGGAATTTGGACGACCAGGAAAGCTCATTAAGTTGAGAACTGAAGTTCAAGGTGATTCCCCCATTGAAGAAGATGAAAGTGATGTGGTTGTGCTGAACTATCTTATCCTTGAGGACAAGGAAAGTCTTGAAGAGGAGGGGAATGATACGGAAGTGGTCGTGGAAGCCGAAGACTGGTCGGGCGTGGCCGGTGGGCAAATAAGCGCAAGGTGCGCATCAGGTGATGATGCACGGGCCACAGGCGTACACGGGCGCATAGGCGCTGGGCGCGCGCAACAAGTACGCGGGTAGCCGGGACGCGCTGGCGATGGACAGCGGAGGCACGGGGCGAGAAGGTAGTGCGGGTTACATGTACGTGGGCGGAGTCCTCGCCCGCATAGGAAAGCCGAGCGTGCGGCACCACGCGCACAAGGAGATCAGGCGGCAAGAACCACGCGCACTAGCGCGCGAGTGCGACACAAGCGCGGACGTCCTAAGTCGCGTGGGCATAGGAGAGGCTGGAGCGCACACACGGGAGGAAGGCGGCGGATGCTGGGCGCGCGAGACTACAAGCACGTGCGGAGCGGACAGGCGAGGCCTAGTTCGCGCGGGATTAGGAAAGACAATAGCGGCGCAGACGTGCGTGGTAAGGCGCGCGCCCGAGAAACCGCGCGCGACAAGGAGTAGGAGCCGAAGATCGGCGCGCGCATGAGGCGTTTGGCGAGAGTTGGCCGAAGGTTTTTTGGGAGATTACTTGTGCTTCAAAAATACTTGGAGTGCAAGTCAAACATTATTAATTATAGTAGTATTAGGATTTTATTACCATGTTGCTTTTCATTAATAAATTAGGAGATCTAATTAGCTTAGGCTTAGATTTATTTTATGCACCTATAATTAGGAGTATCCCCTCATTGTTTTTAATGTCATGGAATTGATGAGTGAATAGAAAAGGAACGTTTGTTCAAACGTGTGTTAGGATTCGTGAGAGTTCGATCATGCAATCGAATTAGTGAGGCTAAGACCTGAGCTAGTTCAATATCGAGGGAGCAAGGCTAATTACCGAGTGAACTCAAGTATCGTCAGAGAGTTAGGCTAATAACTGAGTCGATCACACCTATTAGTCGAGGGCGAGTCGGATGATGAGGATGGTGACGTTCTCAACATATTGTTGGACAACATGCTAGAAGAGCCTACAAGTCCGATTTACCGGCCATCATGTGTACGAGAATGGCCAAAAGGATGTGGTCCGAAGTTAAAGGCGAAGGCTCAAAAACGCAAGGCGAAGCAAGCCCGAAGGAAACACAAAGTGAAGGCTAAAGAAGGGAAGGGTTAGTGCAAGCCTTGTGCGAGGAAAAGGCGAGTATTGAAGATGGAAGCTCGAAGGCGAGGTAAACAACGAATGGAGGATGGTTGGATTTGGCGAGCTGGAGATTGTATTGGGTTGGAATGTTGGGACCCATGGCCATCAGGCAAGCCAACGGAGTCGAACGACAAAAGGGTCAAGGAAGATCAGCTATAGGGCGTATGGCACGCATCATGCCATGATGCGCGCGATAAGGTGGTGCACACGGCGTTGGGTGCACGGGAGCGCAGTTGGACAGAGTAGGCCACGGGGACTGGCGGTACGTGCGGTGCCGCGGGTGCAATGGGGTGTGCGGTAGGCGAGCAGTCCATGGAGGTTGACTGGGACACGTGGCGTTTGGCGGCAAAGTGACGGGGAGCACGGGGTGCGCGAAGGGAGCTCACGCGGGCGAGAACCTAGGCCTGGCAAGCCTAGGAATGTCGGGGGCGCACGTGTGCGAGGAAGTCGGCAATGGCACGGGGCTCGTGGGCAGCAGCAAGTGGGGCGACGCGGGCGATGGCTTATGCCGCGTAGGCGAAGGAGTAGCGGGTGGCGGTGCGGACGCGCGTGGGAAGAATGGCAGCAGCGGGGAGCACGCGATAGCGCACTGATGAGGATCGTGTGTTTCGACTGCCGATAAGCCGCTAACCCGCGCCTTGAATCGCCGATAGTGTTTCTCTAGCCACAACCGCGCCTATTGAAACGAATAAAATTGCAATAGTATTCTGGTGAAAAGACTAAAGCAAAGTTGGAAGAACAAATTTCTAGATTTCTATTGACTTATTGAATGATTGAATGAATAAAAATAACATAGGGAAGGGCCTTTATATAGGCACAAGATTTGTCTAAGTCTAATCTACCTAGGAAAATAATAAAGCAATAAAATATTAAGTATCCTAACCAATCTAGATATCATAGAGCATTAAGGAAACTAAATAAGTGGGGATCTTGAACTTGTCTTGCACTCCAAGTAACCCCAAACCGCCCTTGGCAGCCCAGTCCGCGCGTGCGTGCTGTCCGTGCGTGCTGCTTGATGAAGACCGTGTGTCTCGATTGCCGACAAGCTGCTCCCGCGCCTTAAATCGTTGATATTGTGCTCGGAGTTTCACACACTCGCTCCCCTTCGAACGATATTTTGCAATAGAACACTTATCGTAAACTAAAGCAAGAGATTTGAACAAAGTTCGGTTTTTGTATTAAGAAAAATCAATATGAATAATTGAGAACAAGACACGCCTATTTATAAGGCTCAAAATAAAGATCTAGTCCTAATCTACTTAGACTAGACTACTTATTCTAGGAAAGCAATAATATATAAAGTATCCTAAACAATCTAGAAAACAAGGAAATAACATATTAATCAAGCTATTTAACTTATTTCTTACTTACGTTCCAAACTGCCTTGCTCCGCGTCCGCGTCGCCTAATCGCCCAAGGACTAGGGCTTCATGTTCCATTCCCGCGCACGCGTCCAGCAGCTCGCCTAATCCTCGTGCACCTAGGCAAGTTCGCGCGTGTACCCCGTCGCTTGCGCGTTCAACCCCGCACTCGTCCTCGATAGTATTGCGTGCGTGTCCGTCCGCGTATCGCGCCTCGCCAGCACGGCGACTTAGCCTCCTTCGCGCATGCCACGCGCGACTCGCTGCGTTCTTGAGTCTTCTCGCCGTGTCCGCATCGTTCCCGTCCCCTTCAAGTGCTTTCTTGTCCTCAAGGAAGAAATCAGGGAACATCTCGCGCATCTCGTCCCAACTTTGCCACGTCGCTTCCTCACTCGCCAAGTCCTCCCATTCGACGAGCACCTCCCAAAAATATTTCCCAGCCTTTTTGACTTGCCGGTACTTCATCACGCGGCTCGGCCGCACCATAACCTGCCCGTCCGGGGCAACCGCGGGTAGTCGATCCTTTGCCGCGTGCGTCTCGCTGAGTCGTTGCTTGAGTTGTGGGACGTGTATAACCAGGTGAATATGGGAATCGCCCGGCAACTCAAGTCGATAAGCAACCTTCCCAACCTTGGCCAAAATTTTATAAGGCCCGTAATATCGAACTCCGAGTTTGGTTGCGGCCCTTTGCGCGGCCGTCCTTTGCCGAAACGGCCTCAACTTCAAGTATTTTCAGTCCCCAGGCTCGAACTCCACGTCACGTCGCTTGCCATCATGGTATGCCTTCATCCTATTGATCGAGCCCTCCAACGTCCTCTTTAGTTCTCGCAAAATCAAGTCGCGCTCGACCAACTCTCGATCGACCTCATCGTTCACGGCGCTTCCCATCGAGTAACTCACGATCATCGGCAGTTTACGTACATACACCAACTCGAACGGCGTTGCCATAGTCGAGCTATGGTAAGTGGTGTTATACCAATACTCAGCCCAAGGTAAATAATTCTCCCACCGCTTTGGAAACTGATGCACATAGAACCTAAGGTACTGCTCGAGTGTGCGATTGGTCACCTCTGTCTGTCCGTCAATTTGTGGATGATAAGCCGAGCTCATGCTTAGCTCGGTTCCCTACAGTTTAAAGAACTCCGACCAAAAACTACTCATAAATATCTGATCTCGGTCGGACACAATTGACCGCGGTACCCCATGCAATTTCATCACATATTCGACAAACAATTTTGCTATAGACTTAGCCGTGTATGGATGAGTAAGTGGAATAAAATGCGCATACTTGGTAAGGCGGTCGACTACCACCATGACTCCATTGAACCCATTCGAGAGTGGCAACCCATCGATAAAATCCATGGTGATGTCTTCCCAAATTCGTGCGGGGACCGGCAAAGGTTGGAGCAGCCCTCCTGGTCGACGCGCGTCCGCCTTAGTGCGTTGGCACTCATCACATCGCCCAACGTAGTCGTGCACGTCACCCCTCAGTCCCGGCCAATAATAAGTGCTTGCAATTCTCATCCATGTCCGGTACACCCCTGAGTGTTCTCCAAACTTCGAGTCGTGGAAGTGCCGGATGATTTCCTCGAGCAACGATCCCGCCTTGGGCACGACGACTCGACCATGATAAAGGAGAAAGCCATCGTGCATGTCATGGTCCTCATCCTCGTCGTGTCCCACGTTCAACTTCTCGATCACATCCCGGCGATGTGCATCCTCGTCTTGTGCCTTCCGTAGCTCGGCCCAAACAGCCCACGTCGGCCCCCTCACTGCGTCGAGCTCGGCCACGTCTTCCCGGCGAGACAATGCGTCGGCCACGGTGTTCTGGCGACCTGGACGATACACTATCTCGAAGTCGAACCCCATCAATTTAGACACGAACTTCTGTTGCTTGGGCGTCACGATCCTTTGCTCGAGCAAGTGCTTGAGCGGCTGCTGGTCCGTGACAATCCGAAAGCGTCGCCCAAGCAAATACGGCCTCCATACGCGCACGGCCTCGACCACGGCCACCATTTCCTTTACGTACGTGGACAACCCTAAGAGCGTCGGCCCGAGTGCCTTGCTGAGATCGGCCAAGGGTCGCCCTTCCTGCACTAGACCCGCCCCGATCCCAATATCACTCGCATCCGAGTGAATCTTGAACAACACATCAAACCTCGGCATTGCGAGCACGGGCGTGGTCGTCATGGCCTCTTTCAGCTCCTTGAAAGCCTTCTCGCTCGCCTCCGTCCACTTGAATGCTCCCTTGTTCGTCATCTCCGTGAGTGACTTCGCGATGGTCCCATAGTCTTTTACGAATTTCCGATAGTAGCCCGTGAGACCAAGGAACCCTTGCAACTGCGTCAAGCTTGTGGGTTTCGGCCATCCCATCATCGCTTCAATCTTTCTTGGATCCACCTTGACACCATAATGAGAAATAAAGTGCCCAAGGTACTCGACCACCTCTTGAGCAAACGAGCACTTGGACGGCTTGATATAAAATGAGTTAGCCGCCAAAATCTTTAAAACAACTCGCAAGTGCTCGAGATGATTTGTCCATGTTTTCGAGTACACCAAAATGTCATCAAAGAATACTAACACAAACTGTAACACCCCGACTTATCAGAGTAAATTTTTTTCGCAACTTATTTCAAAAAT
>CACSLK010000984.1:7978345-7991615 GCA_902706635.1 Striga hermonthica
TATTTAAGAAAGTTTTCTTGTTTATTTTATAAACGAGATAAGTTATCATACTAGTTCAACAAAGATGAGTTTTAGTAGCATCTCGAGTTAAGATAATTTTAAAAAAAAAATTTTACTCTGATAAGCGGGGTGTTACACACAGTCCTCGACTTCACCCCATTGAAAATAACAGGCTGATCAGAAACGGGGAAGAGACTGACTTCGCGCTCCTGGCACCGGATATCGGCTCGATAGCGAGTGAGCCAATCCATGCCTAAGATCACATCGAAGTCCCACATTTCAATAACATAACAATCGGCCTCCAAAACACGCGCACCAATACTGACTGGAAGACGAGAAATCATAGAATCAGAAATAATAATCTTTCCCGAGGCTAGACTAACCTCGAGAGGGTCACAGTTGCATACATTATCAATAGACAGGGCATCCAAGCATCGAGAGGAGATAAAGGAATGAGTAGCTCCAGTGTCACATAACGCAAAGATGGGCACATTGGATAAAGAAATCATGCCAGACATGGTACCTGCATTGTTGGTTGCCTCGTCATGAGCAAGGGTATAGACTCGAGACTGACCCCCAGCCCTCTACTGGTGTGGTGGGGGCTGTCTCTGCTGCTGGTAAGGTGGAGGAGGAAGTTGCTGCTGCTGATGGGGCTGCTGATAAGGCTGCTGCCTCGGGGGTTCGGGGCAGTGGCTGAAGAAGTGACCGGGCTTCATGCAGTTGAAGCAGACCTTCTGGGTGAAACGACAATCTCCATGATGATAGCGGCCACACTTAGGGCATTTCGTGTTCTGACCATGGGCAGCTGGTGGAATGTCACGGCGGTCTGGTGCCCCACGCTTTCCCTTCCGGTTATCCCGGCGGGAACCAAACTTTATCTTACCCGAACTAGAGTCGGGTGGTGCAGAGGAAATAGGCTGAACTAGCTGAGCAGAAGGGACGGAAGCATCGAGAGTCTGATAACTCTCAAGCTGGACGGCTCGGATAACGGTCTCAAAAAATGAAAGATTTCCCTGGCTAGCAACATGCATACGGAGAGTTCGATTCAGTCCATCTCGGAACTTGTGGGCCTTCTTCAGGTCAGTGTCCACCATATGTGGAGCAAAGGAACTCATGCGGGTGAACTCCTGCTCGTACTCCTCAACGGTACCAGTCCCCTGAGTAAGATCCCAGAAAGCACGCTCCATCCTCATGCGATAGCTCTGAGGATAATATTTCTCCATGATCACCTCCTTCATGCGATTCCAAGTCAGGGCATTAAACTCTGCCTGCCTCAACCTCCAATAGCCGAACCACCATAGGGCGGCATCGCCCTTCAGCATATAGCGGCCACAGACGACCTTCTGGGCATCGGTGCACTGCAACAAATCAAAATTCTGCTCTAACTGACGGATCCACTCCGCCACGGCTTCGGGCCCTTCCACCCCGGTGAAAATCAGCAGGGTCAACTGGCGAAACTGAATCACAATGTTGAGATGAGTCCCAGCTGGATTGGGAGCCTGCTGGTGAGGTGGAGATGGGTATGGGGACGGAGGTGGAGACGGAGTAGGCTGACGGTTGCGAGCATTACGACGAGCCATTGTTCTACATTGAAAGTGGGTCGAACAGTTTAGCACAATAATAAAAGAAGTCTAGAGTTCAACACTAGAGTTCGAATTTAAAGGTGGATTCGTCCTAACCCCGATTTCATTCCAATAATCAATAATCAAACAATATGCAAAAATCTCAAAGTTATTCAAGTACTCATACCTGAGCTGGCGCGACACGACGAGAGCGAGTGGTCTTAACATGATTTTGAAACACATAATCACACATTCACTTTCCATAACTTAGACCAGTCTACAGAAACGCAGGCTGGCTCTGATACCAAACTGTAACACCCCACTTTTATTTACCGAAAATCAAAATAAATTTTTAGAAATTTATTTTCAAAAACACTTGAGACGCTACTCATTTTTAAAACAATAATCAATGTTCAACATTTTCTCAATATTCGGCAATTATCAATACTCATAATCAATATCAAAATCCCAATAATCAACTAATAATCCAATAATGATCCTAGGGAAATAATCTCTATCAATAATCCAATACTCCAATACTGGAAAAACAATAGTCAATAATAATGCAATAATATCCAAGTTCAGTTTAAAGCGGAAGCATTTATTCAAATTAAAGACCACCACTCGCATCCCTTCCTTCGTGACGCATAAACTAACCTGCATCCATGAAGAGCAGGTGGGGATGAGCACAATAGAAAAGTCGAGGTGCTCACCGCTATGCAATAATTAATGAAAACAATTTAAGTATGGTCGTAGCATGTATACGAATCAATAACCGTCCCATCTTCTATCAATAATCAATAATGGTCTCATGTGCACACCTATAACAATAGAATACTGCCGAGCTATATACCGAACGCCTTCCTCGAAGGCCTTACAACGAGTGCCCGGCCAACAAGAGCAATAATCCACCCCGAATGCCAAAACTCACGCCTTGGCCTTACATACGAGGATCACCAGCCAAGACTCACGCCCTGACTGCCAACAATAATAAAGGAGACTACCCAAAGGTACGTTCTATAGCTACGGGGATAACCGTTCGACGACCAATGTAGCTCAGATCGAAGGCTACATGGTTCACATGCATACTTTGATCATACAACAACAAAAACAATTAATTAAGGCATAGTAAATTTTACAATTACAACCCACCTGGAATAGGAATAGAATACCACACAAAGGCAAGTACGTAGGATGTGGCTCGACTCCTCAAACACCTACATTTAAGGGAGATAATTTATCAATAATTTAGCTCACTACTTGAATTTAACATAAAACCCATACTTAATATAAATTAAGACATATGGGTTTTAAAATCGGATTTTTCGTGGACTTGGAACTCTCTCATTTTTGCAAAATAGGACACGGAAAATTAATTTGGAGTCTCGGGACTTAAAATAATTTTTCTAAAATTTTTCTACTTTGAAAATAATTTTAAAAATAAGTTCGGTACGAAAAACAGGCTCCGAAACACAAAATTTTAGTTAAAAGCCGAATTGGGCTGCATCTGCCCGGAATTGGGCCTGGCTCCAACGAAATTGGGCCACAATAAGCAATTGGGCCGCACCTAAGGCCTGCAGGACGCTGGTCTGGACCGGGCCACCCGCGGGCTGGAAGCTTTGATAGGGAAAACGGGCGCGCGGGCCAGAGTTTGGGCCCTAAAGCCCGCGCACTAATGGGCTGGAAATATTAAAAGAGAGAAAAAAAAAGAGATGCGGCGTGAAGGATCGAACACAGGACCTCTACCATAGAAACGAACTTAGTTACCACCGCACCACACACCTAGGTCGCGATATTAAATGAAAACTGAAGCTATAAAATCGTAAACAAAACCCTGGCATCTGCACAAAAAAAAAATAAAAATAAAGATAGAAACCTTCGAACAGGGATGCAACACAAGCTCTTAATGGTCGAAAATCAACAGAAATTTCACGAAGCGTTCGAACATTTGCAACAATAGCGGACATATATTTTCCCAGAGTTCCCGAAATGTTTTTAAAACAAGTTTTTGAATCAAAAATCAAACCGACAATAATATGGCTTGAAACAATAAACGACACAACCACGTCGACAAGGTTCGAAACAATAAAACGAGACTCCGAACTACCATATACCAATCGAATAGACACAGCAACACATCTTGACTTGATTTATTCAATAAACGAGAGTTCCGAAAATCCACGACAATAACACGAAACATAATCCGAACAAAACGATATATGAGCCAATAAAATCAAACGAAAATCGATTCAAATAGTACGAATATAACCAAACGAGCAGACACGAGTACGATTGCATCGAGAATGTTCGCGGAATACCTTTCTTCGAGAAATTTGGTTGGGAACGAATGGACAACGGGCACGAACGGAATGAACTTTCCAACACCTCCAAGGTTCGGAACTCCTTGAATGCGTCGCTGCCCATGAAAGAATGGACGTCCTGTTGCTGCGGGGCCTCACCTCGACAATCAGCTCGACAACGGCTCAAGTTCCCCGGTAATGGTGGCTGTTGCGAACAAAGTTATGGGGTCTTCCCGACGGACTGGGGTTGCTCGAGAATTCGGATAGAAGTCGATTTCAGACTCACGTGGATGGTCGGATTCTCGAACGGTAAGTGTTCACCAAAATCAATGGTGAAGGATGTTTTTCTGTTACAGGCCCGGTGAGAGAGAGAGGGTACAGAGGGTGAATTTAAAAGAAATCTGATATGCATTTGAAATTGCTCTCGGTACAGTTTATAGAGATGTGCGGGTGATTTGAGCGATCATGTGAGAACGTTACACAAGGAAATTGGAACATAAGGGCGGAAGAGGGAGACTCGGTCTTGCGCAGAGAAGAAGCAATCTGTTCAATAAAATGCTTCTTAATGGGCCAAGAAAATCGTACAAAATGGGTCAAAGGAAACATTACCCAAATGGCAATAGTTGAATAAAAAGATTGGGCCTCAATTGATTAGTCAAAATAGCTGAAGGACTCCCTTCTCAATTGGGCCGAAAAATAGAATTCCAGGCTTGATAAATAATAACGGTTCGGATGATACAACGCGATAAAAATAATTCCGATCGACTCGATAGACGACGATAAACAAAATAATCCGGATTATCTATATTTATAATACACACCATATTTAAAAATAATAATAATAATAATAATAATAATAATAATAATAATAATAATAATAATAATAATAATAATAATAATAATAATAATAATAATAATAATAATAATAATAATAATATGCATTTAGACAAATAATTACAATTGACAAATAAATATATATATATATATACATTCAATTATAATAATAGTACTAATAATAATAATAATCACATTAGCAAATAATAATAATATAAGGAGCACAAATAATAATAAAGAAAATAAATAATAACACCAATAATCCACAATCGAACGGGGTATTACACTTATATTTTATTGCTTTCCCAGAATAGGTAGTCTAGTCTAAGTAGATTAGGACTAGATCTTTATTTTGAGCCTTATAAAGAGGCGTTCCTTGTTCTCAATTATTCATCGTTGATTCTTCTTAATACAAAACTGAACTTTTTTCAAATCTCTTGCTTTAGTTTACGTTAAGTGTTCTATTGCAAATTATCGTTCGAAGGTGCGCGAGTGTGTGAATCTCCGAGCACAGTATCGGCGATTTAAGGCGCGGGAGCGGCTTGTCGGCAATCGAGACACACGGTCTTCATCATTGGTGCTCTCGTTGAGAGGGTTGATCGTGTGTCTTTCCTTTCCTATTCTCTTTTAATTTTTCTTTCTTAATTTTCGTTCGTTCAGAAAAAAAAAAATAAATTAGTCCGGCAAGTCGAGAACGTAGGCAAGCAAAAAAGATATGGCCAATCGAGAGTTTAAGGAAAGGAATGAAAGATTAGAAGGCTACGTCAAGGCCATAAGCGAGAGCATCGAGGGTCAGTTTGGATCGCTCGACGAGGTACAGATCAGTACCAATGCTGTCGTGGCTCGCCTCGAGCAGCGCCTGGAGGAGGTGTTGCGCGGGTTCCAGCGACAGCAGTAGGAGCTACCACGGGTGAACGCACGCGAGCGTCTAAGGCATTAGGAGCAGCAGCTGGCTGAGCACAAACCCGAGGAGGAGGAAGAATACGAACGGCGGTCGCAGGCTTCGAACGTACAAGAGCGACCACGCGTCGAGAAGCCAAGGATCGTGCTCTCGACGTTCACGGTAACCAACCCCGATGCTTCGCTGAACATGGCGGAGCAATTCTCGACTTAAATGAGATGCCGCAACGTGACTGGGTTCGGTATACCGCGTACTATTTAGATGGTGAGGCCAACGTGTGGTGGCAGTGGCTCACGCGCGTGTATCACGGGCCGCAACAACCGATCCGTTGGGAAGATTTTGAACGCGAGCTCCTTACGCATTTTGGGAACTCGGACTATCATAACCACGACGAGATGCTGACTCGGATCCGACAGAGAGGGACTGTACGTGACTACTAAAAGGAGTTCGAGAGATTGGCGTACCGGGTTCGTGGGTTGCCGGAGAGCATGCTTGTTGGCGCGTTTGATGGAGGGCTTAGGTATGATCTCGCGGCCGAAGTGCGATTGGAGAGGCCGGAGACCATGCACAAGGCCTGGAGGTTGCTAGGAGACGGGAAGATCACTTGGCCGCGACTCGAAGGGGACGTGCGGATTTTCGTGTCCCAGAGCCGTGGCGTGTGCCGGCGACCGTGGGTGCACCTAGTGCAAACGCGAGGCCGCCAGGCACCTTTAGGCCATTAGCAACCGAGGTAAAGAGTTTGACGGAGGAGGAGATGGCGCGAAGACGTGAGAAGGGGCTGTGTTTCCGGTGCGAGGAAAAGTACACGCCAGGGCATCGGTGCAAGCAGAATTTCTTGATCGAGTTCGTGGACACGGATGACGAGGAGCCGGTGATCGAGGAAGAACGGGAGGTGGAGGTTGAGGTGCTCAGTGACGAGGCTGAGTTCTCAATCCACGCGATGGCGGGCACTAAAGGCCCTAGGACTATGAAGTTGCCGGCGTGGGTGAAGGATCGACAGGTTACAGTGTGTCGCGATTGCCGACAAGCCGCTCCCGCGCCTTAAATCGCCGATACTGTGCTTGGAGGTTCACACACTCGCGCCCCTTCGAACGATAATTTGCAATAGAACACTTAATGTAAACTAGAGCAAGAGATTTGAACAAAGTTCGGTTTTTGTATTCAGAAGAATCAATGATGAATAATTGATAACAAGGCACACCTATTTATAAGGCTCAAAATAAAGATCTAGTCCTAATCTACTTAGACTAGACTACTTATTCTAGTAAAGCAATAAAATATAAAGTGTCCTAAACATACTAGAAAACAAGGAAATAAAATATTAACCAAGCTATCTAGAATATATCTTGCTTGCGTCTCAAGCCGCCCTGCCCCGCGTCCGCGTTGCCTAATCGCCCAAGGACTAAGGCTTTATCTTCCATTCCCGCGCATGCGTCCAGCAGCTCGCCTAATCCTCGCGCGCCTAGGCAAGTATGCGCGTGCACCCCGTCGCCTGCGCGTTCAAACCCGCGCTCGTCTCTGACAGTATCGCGCGCGCCATCTCCCACACGCGCGCGCCCCTCCACGTATCGCGCCTTGCCGGCACGACGACATAGCCTCCTTCGCGCATGCCACGCGTGACTTGCTGCGTTCTTGAACCTTCTCGCCGTGTCCGCATCATTCCCGTCCCCTTCAAGTGCTTCATTATCTTCAAGGAAGAAATCGGGGAACATCTCGCGCATCTCGTCCCAGCTTTGCCACGTCGCTTCCTCGGTCGGCAAGTCCTCCCATTCGACGAGCACTTCCCCAAAATATAACCAGATGAATATAGGAATCGTCCGGAAACTAAAGTCGATAAGCAACCTTCCCAACCTTGGCCAAAATTTTATAAGGCCTATAATATCGAACTCCGAGCTTGGTCGCGGCCCTTTGCACGGCCGTCCTTTGCCGAAACGACCTCAACTTCAATTACACCTAGTCCCAGGCTCGAACTCCACGTCATGTCGCTCGCCATCATGGTACGCCTTCATTATATTGATCGAGCCCTCCAACGTCCGTTTTAGCTCGCACAACATTAAGTCGCGCTCGACTAACTCTCGATCGACCTCATCGTTCACGGCGCTCTCCATCGAGTAACTCACGATCGTCGGTGCCCGTACACCAACTCGAACGGCGTCGCCTTAGTCGAGCTATGGTAAGTGGTGTTATACCAATATTCGGCCCAAGGTAAATAATCCTCCCACCGCTTTGGAAACTTATGCACATAGCACCTTAAGTACTGCTCAAGTGTGCGATTGGTCACCTTCGTCTGTCCGTCGGTTTGTGGATGATAAGCCGAGCTCATGCTTAACTCGGTTCTCTGCAATTTAAAGAACTCCGACCAAAAACTACTCAAAAATATCCAATCCCGGTCGAACAAAATTGACCACGGTACCCCATGCAACTTCATCACATATTCAACAAACAATTTTGCTATAGACTTACTCGTGTATGGATGAGTAAGTGGAATAAAATGCACATACTTGGCAAGGCGGTCGACTACCACCATGACTCCATTGAACCCATTAAAGCGTGGCAACCCTTCGAAAAAATCCATTGTGATGTCTTACCAAATATGCGCGGGAACCGGCAAAGGTTGGAGCAGCCCGCCCGGTCGACGCAAGTCCGCCTTAGTGCGTTGGCACTCATCACATCGCCAAACGTAGTCGCACACATCACCCCTCAGCCCCGGCCAATAAAAAGTGCTCGCAATCCTCATCAATGTCCGGAACACCCCCGAGTGTCCTCCAAACTTCGAGTCGTGGAAGTGCCGGATGATATCCTTGCGTAATGATCCCACCTCGGGCATGACGACTCGCCCACAATAAAGGAGCAAGACATTGTGCATGTCATGGTCCTCGTCCTCATCGTGTCCCACGTTCAGCTTCTCGATCACGTCCCGACAATGCGCATCCTCGTCTTGTGCCTTCCGAGGCTCGGCCCAAATGGCCCACATCGGCCCCGTCACGGCGTCGAGCTCGGCCAAGTCTTCCCGGCGAGACAATGCGTTGGCCACAGTGTTCTGGCGACCGGGCCAATACACTATCTCGAAGTCGAATTCCATCAACTTGGATACAAACTTCTGCTTCTTGGGCGTCACGATCCTTTGCTCGAGCAAGTGCTTGAGCAGCTGCTGGTCCGTGACAATCTGAAAGCGTCGCCCAAGCAAGTACAGCCTCCACACGCGCACGGCCTCGACCACGGCCAACATCTTCTTTACGTATGCGGACAGTCCCAAGCGCGCCGACCCGAGTGCCTTGCTGAGATAGGCCAAGGGTCGTCCTTTCTGCACTAGAATTGCCCCGATCCCAATGTCGCTTGCATCCGAGTGAATCTCAAACAACAAATCAAATCTCGGCATCGCGAGCATGGGCGTAGTCGTCATGGCCTCCTTCAGTTCCTCGAAAGCCTTCTCGCTCGTCTCCATCCACTTGAATGCTCCCTTTTTAGTCATCTCCGTGAGCGTCTTCGTGATGGTCCCATAGTCCTTCACGAATTTTTGATAATAGCTCGTGAGACCAAGGAACCCTCGCAACTGCGTCAAGCTTCTGGGTTTCGGCCACCCTGTTGGAACCCATGAGGATCTCGATATGCACAAATCACGGACAAACATTCAACATAAACCTATGCGCAGCGGATCTAAAGGTTTGATGTAGAAAACTTACTGCTTAAAATTTATGTAGATCTGGCTGGCCCGAACAGTTGACCGCAAATCAAATCTTCTCAGAATCGAACAAACTTGACCAATCCAGAAAGCTGACATCATGGCGAAGTCAACGGCGTTGACCGGTCAGAAAACGAAGCTTCCATGCGCTCTCACGCGCACGATTGAGTTCCAGCGGCTGCTCCCTTCCGGTGGCGCGTGGCGGCGCGTGCAGCGGCGGCTGGCGGCGATCTCGACGGCGATCTCTTCGTCTCATCGTCCTAGTGGTCTGGGTATGGTCACTTGCTGGTTTTGGTCTCCGGTTTGGATGTATGATAGATCTGATTGGGATCCCGTATATACCTTAAGATCTTCTACTGTATTCTCAAACAGCTATCTAGATCTTGTATCAGTGGAGCACAAGAAATAGAACTACTCCTAGGAAAAGAGAGAGAGGGGGCGAACGATTTTTCCAAATTATGGGATTGTTCTCTTTTTCCATGAGCCTAATGCTGTATATATAGAGCTACAGTAAGGACCCTAAGGAGAATAGGATAAGGGCTTCTAATATATTAATAATATGGAGCAACCCCACAATTAATATATTAATAATATTAAAGTCCACCACAATAATATTATTGCACTCCCCTCACCTATCCCAAATTACATTTGAGACTCCTTATTATAATTATACGATTTACCTCCCCATGTTTAAGATATAATGTCCATTAATTAATTCGATCACTAATAATCAAGAATTAATTAATATATTATATTACCGAAGCTAGCACTCGCTCATAGCATTCATATTATGCCGGAATAAATCCACCTGCAGGGTTTAGCATAATATTCCTTCATGAACTCACTTCGGGGACATCATCATACTAACACACATGGTGACCGTAAATATCCTAATAGCACATCGAACACATAATGTCATTACCCAATTCATTAAGTATGTCGACCCAACTTGGATCTCACCCAAAGAATCAAAGCAACAACAATTATGTGCACATGCCTATTTAATATCTTACGGGTTAAGAGCACGCAATAATTAACTGAGGCCTAGTTCGTTTACGACGATCAGTATAAAACGAACATCCCTCTCTGGGATCCTGTTCAATACATAAATGTACTAGTGCAACTAATCGGTCAAGACAAACTGTACGGTTGACACTACAACCGTTCCAATGGGTTATTCAATTCCATCTAGGTTGTGAATCAATGATTCTTGTTTCGCAAGTAACTGATATAGTGATCTACGGTACGCCCGATGACGACCCACTTATCTAAATGCAAAACAACAGAACGTGGAGCTTATTTAACCAAACATAATTCTCATTCATCAAGAAAAAACAAGTGTAATATCCACTAAAGCAAAGCTTAAGTATATAACACCAACAATCTCCCACTTAAACTTAAAGCTGCCGCTTTACAAGTATACTCCTATCAATCCGTATCCTAAAAGACCTATGTCGATCCTATCACCATACATTTGACTCCCATTCCCTCTACGTGTTTGGCAAAGACCTTCTCCGGCAAACTCTTCGTAAAAGGATCAGCTAGGTTGTCTTCTGATGCAATCTTGGTGATCTCAACTTCTATTCTTGCCACAATATCTCTGATAAGGTGGTATTTGCGCTCTATGTGTTTGCTTGCTCTGTGGGCTCGGGGTTCCCTTGAGTTTGCTACTGCACCACTGTTATTACAGTACACGGAAATAACACGTGGCAAACTCAGAATCACTTCTAAGTCCACCAAGAAGTTTCTGAGCCAAACTGCCTCTTTCACTGCCTCAGAGGCTGCAATGTACTCGGCTTCCATAGTGGAGTCTGCTATGCACTTTTTCTTAGCACTCCTCCATAAAATGGCTCCACCTCCCAAGGTAAACACATAACCTGAGGTTGACTTACTCTCGTCCCTATCTGACTGAAAATCAGAATCGCTGTAACCCAGTGGAAACAAACTGTATGCACGGTAAACTAACATATACTCCTTGGTCATTCGCAGGTACTTGAGTATATGTTTCACCGCAGCCCAATGTTCCCTTCCTGGATTACTCTGATATCTCGCTACCATGCCAACGGCGTAGCTAATATCAGGTCTAGTGCACAGCATTGCATACATGAGACTTCCTACTGCCGAAGCATAAGGAACTGTCTTCATGTCCTCTATCTCCTCAGTCGTCTTAGGAGACAACTCCTTAGATAAAGGTACTCCATGTCTGAAAGGTAATGTACCTCTCTTAGAGTTCTGCATACTGAATCTGGCCAAGACAGTATCTATATATGAAGACTGGGATAAGCACATCATTCTTTTCTCACGATCACGAATGATCTTGATGCCAAGAATGTGTCCTGCTTCACCCAAGTCCTTCATATCAAACTGCTTAGACAACCACGCCTTTACGTCCGACAACTCCTTCTTGTTGTTGCCAATAAGAAGTATGTCATCCACGTATAGCACAAGAAACACCACCACGCTTCCACTAATCTTCTTGTGTACACAGTGCTCATCCGGACATTGGGTGAATCCATATGACTGGATTTGTAATAACCCAACTTTCTGTTAATAAAAGTGATGTATTATCTTTTATCGATTCTGTTCATTTTCAGCAAATAAGTTCGACGTCAAGTCGAAAAGTTATCCGGTTAGTTATTAACCGAGTTAAGTTCGATAATTAATCTCCGAACCGTTTATTTTATAAACGGACATTGTTAATCGGGATTAATTATTGATAATTCAGCATGTTCGGAATTATTTTCTAAGTTGAAACTAAGCTAAGTCATGAATTGCACTAAGCGTGTGCACGTTCATGTATTCATGCACGCAGGCCATGCGTACAGCCGCACACGCGAACGCGCGCAGCGCGCATCGCTACGCGTAGCACATGCAGCGCGCGCCATTAGGCGCTAAGCGCATGCTTATGCGACACTAAGCACGATGATCAAGTTAAGCCACCCCAAATCCCAAGTAATTGTTGAACCGTGAAGAAATGTAAAAGGATGAAGTTGGGTGTGCAAGTGGGGTGATGATTCACCTCCTTGCTTGCACACACGACGCACCACGCACGCACGGGCGATGAGTAAGCCCGTGCATGGCCGCCACCTCGGCAGTGACTAAGCCAAACATGCCACACTTCAGCCCATGATTGAAACACTTGGCATTAAGGGAAAATGCATCATCAATCACCTCCTTTCACCCCAAGTTAGCCCTCGGTTTCACCCCCTTTAAAATGACCGTGCGTGTGAGATTTTTCATGCACAATTCCATGCACCAAGTCGTCCAGCTTCAGCATATTCAAGAGAGAAAATAGTGAGGAAATAATAGTATAAAAATTATACAAAAATAGCTAAGGAAGGTGGAAGCAAAAAGGAAGTAAGCACGCACACGTTCAAGCACCGAAACCGCACGCAAGTCATCGTGCAATCTTCGACCGAACTAAAGGGTATACCCCTATTTACCTTCTGTTTATATAGTTATGTTCATAATAGCAAGATCATGTCGATGTCATGTTGTTCGGTCCAAGTTATTTTAGCAAAATGACCTCAGAGGTGCTATATAAGTCCCTCCGAGTAACTTCAGTTTTTAACCGGCAAGTCCCGAACGTTTATTGCATAATTATGTTATTTAAGTCAAATCATGATCACTCATATGTGGACTGCCGGAGAAAGTAGCCGGACGGCCGGCGAAATGCCGACCGTGATGCCTAACCAACGCGGTGTGAGCGCAGGCACGTCCGGCAGGCCAGCGAGTACACAGGCAGCGTCCGCGCGCCCAGTACCGCGCACGCGTGCCCCGTACTCGGCAGCCAAGCGACGCGATGCCGCAGTTATGCGTGTAGTCGTGCACAGTGCACGCCAACACACTAGGCAACGCATGACCGTGTCCATCCGCGTACACAGCGACGCGTCGCACGCCCAGCAGCGTGTCCCGCGGCGCACATACGCACGCCAGCAGCGTACCACGCATACTGGCCAGTTACCCCGCACGCCAGCCTGCCCAGCAGCGT
>CACSLK010000984.1:8009139-8036219 GCA_902706635.1 Striga hermonthica
TTCGGTTTGAAAACCATGCTTGTAAGATATTCCGCTATGTTTTTTTTTAAAAGTTTTTTAACGTGTGTGATTATATTTGTGATTTGAATAAATTACTAGTTTGTAATTAAGAACGGGTAAGGTTTTTATATATGTTCAATATTTAAAATCTGTTTATTTTAGTTATTAGATCAAGTTTAAAGAAAACAGATTTTAAAGTAGATAAGTTAGTAGCATCTCGAGTTAAGAAGAATTTCAAAAATTTGTAAGTATTTTTAAAATAAGTTGCGAAAAAAATTTACTCTGATAAGTCGGGGTGTTACATTATCTTTCATGTGGTTCTGGAATCAAGCAAAAATATGGTCCGAACAGTGAATGATACCTGTTTTCGTAAAACTGCACATGAATTTATTTTAAATTTCTGGACAGCATTTTAGCTCTGAATGTTTGCTGGTTTTGGACCATGTATATGACCTTATTTGCTTTGAGTTCTAAAGGAAAGTTGTAGTACCATGTCTTAGGAGCAATATGAGACTTGAATCATGTTAATGCGATTTGTATGTTGAAAGATATGCTCGTTTTAAAAATGCAGCACGTGTTAAGTTTTGTCAAAGGACTAAGTGTAATGGTTTAAGTGAGTCTTATGTTTATAAAGCATGATAATGTGACATGTATGAGCTGTAAACCATTGAGTGAGATCATGATGAACCTTAGGTGATTAGAATAGTATCCGTAAGCAAGCAAACTAAGAGTTCGATTGTCCAAATACTTTATAGTAAGAATGCTTTCAAAAGAATGCAAGCAATAAGAATCCTAAATTTTATCAGTTTCCTAGTTCTATTGTGCAAGAATCCCTATTGTATACGGTACCAATCCCACACATTAAATATCCCTAATCTCTCTCGGCACTCTCTCTCTTTTTACCTCTCACGCCCGAACTCCCTCTCTTCTCTCCCTCTTTCTCACGTTTTTATTTTTTTTTCCTTCTCGTCACCTCCACCGATCATCATTATCATAGCCTTCATCATCGATCACCATCTCCATCGTCCCAGCAACCCTCCGAACAAGCAGCCATCATCGTCCCATAGCAGCGAACAGCAACCCATCTCCGCCGCTCACGACAAGCGAGCAGCCCCCACGTACACAGCCGAGTTCACCGAGCCCTCATTCGAGCCCCTTTCGAGCCATTACCATTACCTTTCTATCTGAGCGGTAAACCCTAAAGCCTTAACCTCCTATGGACTGTTATTTTAAGTTCAAATAATCATGAACAAATTATTAATGTGTTTAAAGTAGATAATTGAACCTCTTATGCTTGCTTAAGTCGAGTAATTGTTGAGTTAATATTGGATTGGAATTGGTCGGAGATTTGCCGGGCTTCCGAAAGAATTGATTGAGTTGTGAATTTATGTGTTTTAATTGTGTCTTATTATGTGATGAACGTTCTTAGAACCCATGCTTTAAGTTGCTTTTGTCATGTTAAGGAGTTCGGAAAGATATTGGTATGATCGTATGTGAACGTGTTGTTTAATTGTTGTCTGTTCGGAAGAAGTTTAGGCCCTAGAGATTTCGTTTTTGGTTTTCGAGTTCTTCATATGATATGTAGTTCATTCAGTTATTTTTACGTGAGCTTTGAAATAGTGCAATTTCGACTTAAAACGAATAAGTTATGATTTTTACAAAATTGTTGTGCGAGCAGTTTTTCTTAAATCCGGCTGCAGTTAGGTTTGGATGTTTTGTGTGTTTATGATATGATAATGTGCTCAAATGAACCTTAAGTCTTCATTGAAATTGTAGTTCTATGTGTTATCTTTCATGTGGTTCTGTAATCAAGCAAAAATATGGTCCGAGCAGTGAATGATACCTGTTTTCGTAAAACTGCGCATGAATTTATTTTAAATTTCTGGACAGCATTTTAGCTCTGAGTGTTTGCTGGTTTTGGACCATGTATAAGACCTTATTTGCTTTTAGTGCTAAATAAAAGCTGTAGTACAATGTCTTAGGAGCAATATGAGACTTGAATCATGTTAATGCGACTTTTATGTTGAAAGATATGCTCGTTTTAAAAATGCAGCACGTGTTAAGTTTTGTCAAAGGACTAAGTGTAATTGTTTAAGTGAGTCTTATGTTTATAAAGCATGATTATGTGACATGTATGAGCTGTAAACCATTGAGTAAGATCATGATGAACCTTAGGTGATTAGAATAGTATCCGTAAGCAAGCAAGCTAAGAGTTCGATTGTCCAAATACTTTATAGTAAGAATGTCTTCAAAAGGATGCAAGCAAGGCGAAGCCAAGCGAGCAAAGTCTTTCTAAAGCATATGTATGATTATAAGTATAAGTATAAGTATAAGAATAAGTTCCATGTTAAGACACTAAGACATGACCCCAATGAATGTAGTTTTACAAGGAGTCGAGCCCTCGAGTTTCTTTCAAAGTCAAGTTCAAGTCTAAGCCGAACATTCTACTGAAAAGGTGGGGGAAGTTCTACTTTATTAATCCTTTTTAATTATCTATGCTATGAATAAAGTTAAGTAGCTTGCATAGTACCCATGTTTATACAATGTTCCAACATTCGAGCAAGTCGTTTGTTGCAGTACCAAGGTTCACGGACTATAACTCTAGAGGGTAGCTAAGTGCTAGGGTTAGAGGGTGTAAGTGATTATATGTAACCTTCGATGGTGCACTCTTCGAACGGTTGTCCCCGTCGTTAAGACTGTACGGAGCCTAGAGAAAGGCTATCTTCCTTCAACCTATTGAAAGGTACTTTCATCAAGCCTATTTGGCCGTGCCATCTGCGAGAGGCATTGTTCTTCCACCACCATAAAGTGGTATAAGAAGTTTGATGAGTGGTGGGAGTGTGACAAGAATGTAATCACCTGTATGCAAAGGCTCTAGTGTTTAGTTGTCTAATAGTGTTGTAGAAGCAAGAAAGTCTTTCAACTTGTGGGTCACCACTCGTCGGGAGCACATGACTATGTGGAGTATACAAAAATGATTTCATGCTTTATAGTTGATTAGGATGATATCGTAGAGGGATCTCTCACGGAGTAAGTGGAAATGCTCACCCCATTTGTTTTCCACAACCAGGTTTTTGGCGAGCTGGCAAAGGAGCGATGGCGAGGGTGGTCACATGTTTTAATGTTTATGATACTTATGTTTTAAAAGATTCCGCTATGCAAAGTGTATTTTATGAAATAAGTCATGGTTCATGCAAGTCAAGTTAAAGTGTAAGTTCTCATGGCAACGTCATGAAATGTTCTATGTTCATGTATGGAATGTTTATGTTCAAGAAAAGGTTCACGTATGCAATGTTTTTTCAAAGTGAGTAACACCCGGAGTTCAAGTAGAAGTTTTCAAATGTCTTATAAAAAGAAAAATTTATTCTAGAAATTCAATGTACGAAAAGCGGGGTGTTACAATAGGAGATCTAGTTAGATTAGTATTAGATTTATTTTGCACCTATAAAAACCCCATGTACCTCATCATTATGAGAAGTCTTGAATTGACTATTGAATTGGTGAGCCAATTGTGAGGGGAACTTTATGTTCTAACGTGTGATAAAACAAGGCTGTCAGTGCGTGTTTACATACAGTGTCGGAGAGAAGGCCATTAGTGCGTCTTGAAGTCACGGTATCTAAGAGAAGGCCCTGAGTGCGTCTGTTAAATACACCTATCGTGAGTAATCGAAGGCCCTGAGTGCGCGATTATTCACAACCCCATATAGACAAAAATACGATCCGTCATCATTGGTGCTTTCGTTGAGAGGTGCTGATTGAATTTTTGTCTATCCTATCTTTTTCTTTTTTTCGGTTTGCCTTTTGCTGAGGGACCGAATTTATCTTCTTTTTTTGGTTCGGTTTTTTGTTCTTTTTTTTGGGGGTTCGATTTATTCGAATTTTTCCCTTATATTTTTCGTGAGTCAAAAAAAAAAGTGTCATCTAGTCCTTTGTTTTTTTTCAGATATTACCTTTTGTTGAGGGGCCGAATTTCTCATTGTTTTTTTTTTATTTTTTTTTTTGTTCGAATTTATAGAGTCTTAAAAAAAAGAGAGATCATGATGTCAAACCATGAAAGAATTCAAGCGTTGGAAGACAATGTGAAGATCATTGGTGATAGCCAGCATGTCACCAACGAGAACTTGGAGAGGATTAAGCTGATGGTCCAGGACTTGGTCGGGCAGCTCACACGCATGCACACGCGGCCAAGGAGACGTCACGATACAAGGTCAACGACGACAAGCATCGGGACCGAGCACGAGGACGATTGCCGATTGAGGGGCACACGCGCATCGCGCGCGGACCACCACGACGAACGACGACGGCCAGAGCAACGCGTGCACCATTATCGGAGGTACGAGGTGGACTACGATCGACAGTCGTACGCATCATACGCATCGCGGGGGACACACGATGAACGCCGGGCGCAACGCAACGAGCACAGGTCCAACGATCGATGCTATGAGGACGAGGGTCGGCGAAGGAACGAGGGACGCGATAACCGACGCCACGATCGCGATGAAACCCAAGACGAACGGACAAGTGCACGACCGAAAATTGTTATGCCCACGTTCACGGGAACAGATCCGGATGCATGGTAAAGTCGAGCTGTGCAATCCTTTGAGATCAATGACGTGCCAAGGTACGAAAGAGTTCCAATTACTGCTTATCATCTTGATGGAGAAGCAAATGTATGGTGGCAATGGGTTTTGCACAAGAACCGTGGTGAGCACATGCGTTGGAGGGATTTTGAAAGGGAGCTCATCACGAGGTTTGGCACGAGTGACTACCACAATTTCAATGAGGCTTTGTCTAGAATCAAGCAAGTTGGTAGCCTGAGGGAGTATCAAAAGGAGTTCGAGCGCATTGCTAGTAGGGTGCAGGACTGGCCCGAGAGTGCGCAAGTGGGAACATTCATTGGAGGACTAAAGGTTGAGTTAGCAGCCGAGGTAAGGTTGGACAGGCTAGGATCGATGCGAGCAGCCATGGAGTCAGCTCAATTGCATGAATATCATCTCATAGCTGTACGCAAGGCAAGGCCAAGCGACGTGCGCACGTAGACTAAGCGCACGCCCGCCGTGAACGAAGAGCTGAACACACGCACGGAGAGCAAGCCGATGGGCAATATGGTGCGGACAACGAGCAATGTACGGCGGCTTACTGACGAAAAGATGCATCGACGACGAAAAAAAGGCCTTTGCTATTCATGCAATGAGAAATTCACGCCAGGTTACAAGTGCAAGGGTAAGGAAGTGTTTTAGTAATAAATTGAATAGGATTGTGAGGAGAAAAAACCACAGGAGGAGTGCTTGTTGCATATGGTTAAAAGCAAAAAGCGTGGTCCGAGGATGATCAGGTTCACTGCTGAAATAAAGGACATGTTGTTGGAAGTGTTAGTAGATAGTGGGTCGAGCATGAATTTTATCGACGAAGGAATAGCCAGGCGGCTAAAGCTGTAGCCCACTAAGGTCAAGAAGTTTGGGGTTAAAGTAGCCAGTGGACACGAACTTCAAGGTAATCAGTTATTCAATAAGGTCCCAATTATGGATCAAGATCAGGAGTTGGAAATCGATCTCTACGCTCTGCCGCTTAAGGCAACTGATGTGGTTTTGGGCATACAATGGTTGGAAACGCTTGGGCCCATTACGATCAATTATAAGCGAGGGAAGATGGAGTTTGGACGGCCGAGAAAGCGATTTAAGTTAAGGACTGAGGATCAAGGTGATTCACCTATTGAGGAGGACAGTGATGGTGATGTGGAGGTGCTGAATTTTCTTATCCTTGGGGACAAGGAAAGTCTCAAAGAGGAGGGGAATGATACGGAAATGGAGGTTAGCACCGACGAGGCTAGTGAACATGGGGAACTAAAACGTAAAGGGTGCGCATCGGCCCTTGATGCGCACGAATGGGCGAGCGAAATATGCACGCGGGCCATGCAGGGCGTACACAGGTGCGCATGAGAGAATGGCAGTAGCTGGGCACGAGCGGATGCGCGCACATACGATATGGGCGTGCGAGGCCTAGTCCTCGCGGGACTAGGCATGGCAAGGGGACAGCATGCACGCGCAGGCGGGACACGACAAGTGCAAAGTGCGCTAGATGGCGCGCAAGTGCGGGGGCAGCGCGCGGGATGCCTAAACGCGGTAGGCGTAGGCGAGAGGGGCTAGGGCGCACGCGCAAGGGAGAAGTCGGCGCGAGTTGGGCTCGCGCACGAACGCGCGCGTGCGACGCGTTGAGGCGGCCGAAGGTTCTAGGGGCGGCGACTTGTGCTTCAAGTTATGCTTTGAGTGCAAGTCAAGACAATTAGTATTTTTGTAATAGTAGGATTTTATTTCCTTATTGCTTTTTATTATTAGTAGTAGAAGATGTTAGGAGATTTACTAGCATTAGGATTTATTTTATTGCATAGAATAGGAGATCTAGTTAGATTAGAATTAGATTTATTTTGCACCTATAAATACCCTATGTACCTCATCATTATGAGAAGTCTTGAATTGAGTATTGAATTGGTGAGCCAATTGTGAGGGGAACTTTATGTTGTAACGTGTGATAAACAAGGCCGTCAGTGCGTGTTCACATACAGTGTCAGAGAGAAGGCCATTAGTGCGTCTTGAAGTCACGGTATCCAGGAGAAGGCCCTGAGTGCGTCTGTTAGATACACCTATCGTGAGTAATCAAAGGCCCTGAGTGCGCGATTATTCACAATCCCGTATAGACAAAAATACAATCCGTCATCAGCGCGTACCTCCGCGCGCGCTCGGTCTCCGCCGCCCTCCTCTCGCGCGTGTGTGCCCAGCATTCCTAAGCCTACGAGGCTTGGGCCTCCGCTCGCGTTCGTGCCGTCTTCCTCGCCTAATCCTTCCTAGCGTAGGCCTCGGTCAGCGTCGCCCCACTCGCGTGCCATCGCGCTCGCCCTTCCCTCGTCGATCTCCTCGCGCGCGTTGTGTCGCGCGACTGCCAATCCTAGGCCTACAAGGCCTAGGCCTATGTGCTGCTCACTTGCGCGCCCTTGGCGCCTCGTCTGTTTTTCGCGTGACGCCCGCGCGTCCCGGCTACCGCCCGTGCCCCAATCGCCTACTGCGTACCCTATTGCGCCCGCTGATTCGCGCATGATGCCAATCCCCATGGCCTGCTCGTCTACCGCACACCCGCGTGCGCCCAATGTCGTCTGTTTGTGCTCGCGCGCATCAAGGCACGATGCACGCCACTGGCTCGTGCTTGCCTCTCCGTCGTCGATCGACTCCGGCTACTCGCTCGATGGGCCTAGTCTACCATGGAAGTCCTCGATCTGTACAAATGGCCCACTTGATGGACCCGGCTCGTCCCATGGGTCCCATTCTTCCAACCCAATGCAATCTCCAGCTCGCCATATCCACCCGTCTTCCATCCTTTGCTTACCTCGCCTTCGAGCCTCCATCTTCCAAACTTGCTTCTTTCTCGCACAAGGCCCACAACAATGACTCACATTCTTAGCCTTTGCCTTCTGTCGTCTCTTGCGTTTCCTAGCCTTCAACTTCAACTTTGGCTATGAAAGCAATAAACTATGTGGTGTCCCACTGCACGAATAATTTATTACAAGCTTTCACCAACCCAAAAAATTCCTCGACATCTCCGAGGCTTTAAAAACAGCATACATTCAACATGAATTAAAATCCATACATACGGGCCACAATAGTCGGATTCAAAATCACCTGCAAAAACTTATTACAATTTACAATTTACTATACCACTGCATTCGTACGCACATAATTCATGTAAACAGGCAAAGTCCAAATTCAAACTGTGGACGAGGTTGAATTAAACCTGGTCTCTGATACCAGTTGTTGGGTTCTATGAGGAACGTCAAACAACATGCATAGTATTGAACTTATCGAAATAAATCCTAACGCAACAAAATCTATAGTTAGGATATGGACGTTCACCCTTTAAAATTTTTGCCGACTCTGAGACGATGTAGAGTATCGTTGGTGTAGTTCGTCTGAATACCACAATCTAATGGGCAGATAGATTTGGCCTTTAGTCGATTTTAATCGACACGTCAAACGAAGCTCAGATGCACGGTGGCTCGGGTCTTGGAGTAGGTGTGCAGCGGCTAGTATGCGGGCGTCGATCGCGGGTAGCAACGGGCGTGCGTCGGGCGCTGGGCGAACGCGCGGGGCTTCTGGGATGTGCGGATTGACGCTGGGAAGGAGCACTCGTGCGGTGGCTCACGGCGGCAGACGGCGGTGATGAGGTGGAGAGGATGGCCGGAAAATATAAAATAAAAGGCTCAAGAATATTGTACCAAAAGGCCTTCTAACGGATTACCTAAACACCTACTTCGATCAAACTTGGTGGAGCGTTTAATCGAATCTCCCTAACTCTCAAACAACGCTATTTATCGCATGTATGTAGGAGAAAAATCGGCCAACATAATGAATGAACAAGAGGTTGGGACTTGGTGTATTTATAGGCTCCATTAGCGACCTTGAGGAGGTGCTAAATATGAGCTTATTCCATTAGGCCTAGGAATCCTAATTCTACTCCAATACTAATTCAATGTAGGAAGGATATCTCCTACTAATCTAACTCTTCTAGAAGACTCCTTAGTCTCCTAACACTAGAGAAGATCCATGTAGGAATACTTTTCCTAATTAAATTAATAATCATGGAATAATATTAATTTCTAATTTAGGAAACCTAATCTTACTCCAATTAATAATCTAATGTAGAAAATATATCTAGTACTAATCTTCATCTTCTAGAAGACTCTTTAGTCTCCTAATTCTTAGAGAAGATTCTTTTAGGAATATTATTTTCCTAATTAAATTAATTAATATGGAATATAATAAATTCCTATTTAATGAAATTAAATAATAAAACATCTCACTAGAGTAATATTATTGCTCTTCCCATTTAGCCACTATTTTACCAATAAAATCGAGCCTCCATGATTAAATAATATTAATCCGATTGATCGATTTATCTCCCTATGTTTAAGATACAACGTTCGTTGATTAATGAAATTACTGACAGAATAATTAATCAACTTCTTAGTCATTTCCGAAATTAGTACCAATCAGAACCTTAACCATTATGTCAGACAATCATCTACCTGCAGGGTTTAACATAATGTACATTCCTGAGCTCATTTCGGGGATGTCATCAATCCAGCGCACTGGAACATAGTGACCATAAATAATTTATAATAGCACATCATATAATTATTCTTACTTACCAAATACCTCGTATGTCATCCTAATAAAATAGGAATCACTTGGTAAATCAAATAAATAAGAGATAAATATATATGTCTATTTTATATTATCTTACAGCTTAAGAGAACGCATCAATGACTGAAGGTCTAGGTTACCACAATGATTAGTGAATCTCATAACCTTATCCTTCCGTGGTCATGTTCAACACTTAACATAAGTGCTAGTGTAATTCTTGAGTCAAAGACCAACTGAATCAAGAATACACTACAGTCTTATTCCAAGAGGGGTCTCACTGCCTTTCTAGACTGTTAACGGATAGTTTAGTCTTATAAGGAACTGATAGGTGATCTTTCTGTTCGAAACACTTCGAATCACACTATCTCAATATAAGACATGAAGTATGATTTGCATAAATAAATAAGTGGTAATGGTGCTTTATAGCACTTAAACAAAACAAAAAATGAAATCTAGCTATTTTTTTTTAAAACCTGAAATCTAGCCATTTGGGCTTGGGAAAAGACCTAACTGCCCTTACACACCATTTTGTTATTTTTTCAATCTTCATTACATTTCCCAATTTCAAAACACAAAAACCGGGAACTGCATTTCATTTCCCAATTTCAAAAAATTTTACTCATCTCATTTCTCCATTTTCACGGTGCTATCTCGTTCATTCCGGCGAGTAGAGTCCTGCTCATCTCTTCCAGCGGGTCACACGTCCGTCCAGTGTTGCTCTTCTCATTCTGGTGATTCACATTCCACTTCTCGTCTCAATTCGACGAGCCACAGTCCGCTCTTCTTCCCATTCTGGCGAGTCGCAGCTGCTATTCCCATTTCGGTGAGTCAAAACCGGTGCTCTTCCCATTCCGACGAGTCAAAGCCGCTGCTCTTCCTCGGCACTGCTGCTCTTCCCAATGTGCGGTACCTTAACAACAAAATTTTAGGATTTTTTAGGATTTTTAATAAATGGCAATTTGATTTTTAGGGTTTGGTTTAATTTGATTTTTTTTTGGATAAAGGGCAATTTTTGGTTACCTTGTTCAGTTTCTAAAGGTTTGCAATTATGTAGCAGAAATCTACCAGAAGAAGTTGTCGAACCACTGCTTCACCACGTGAGTTTAGTTTTTTTGACCTTCCCAGTTTTATTTTGTTTAGTTATTGATTCAAATTTTAATGTTGGTAATGAGTTGTAGATACTTGAAAATGCTCTATTTTTAGTAAGTTTGCTTTTGGATTTTATTGTTTTCATTTAAGCTCTCTTGCTCTGTGTGTATGTATGCCTATAGATATGAGTGAAAACCAAGCACGGAAAAAGCGGCGGAACAGGCCAGGAACAAAGGCTTTACGTGAGATTCGGAGATATCAGAAATCTTGGGAGCTTCTTATTCCTGCTGCTCCGTTCATTAGAGCTGTAATTTTTCACACCTATGCATACACTCTGTAAGTTTTAACACCAATTTAACATATCGTGGTTAGTGACTTGTGGATACATAAATACTCGTGATTGTTTTGTCTTAGGGGCTAATTCGGGGCCGGCCTTTTTGTCAATTGTATTGTCTTAAAGGACTGAAGATTGAATGTCTGGTTTACTCACTGCGTTTTTTCTGGTTAATTTGCGTGTCTCATAAATGTCGTGACATAATCTATTCATGGAAATGTTTAGGGCGACACTACTGGCTGAGGACTTGTCTGTCCTTGGGTTATGTGTAATCTAGTTTAACAAATAGTTCATAAATCAGGAATCTCTTAAAATTTCTATGTACCGTATACATGATATTTTTGAAGTGTCTAGTTGTGTATGATGTAGATGGATAATATAAAAGGAAGACTGCATCTATTGAGTAGGTAACTGAAGATGGTCACAATTTTTTCCAATGATGTTGTATACATGATTAGTTGAAAAATGGATGAGAAATCCACTGGAAAATTAATAATCCTTTATGTCACTGATACTTGTTTACGGTTGGGTTTATTTAGCATAAATGTGCTATGTTGGGATGATAAAGAAAAAAATTGAAAGATAGTTAGAATCTTAAATAAAAAATAAAAAAAATATAAAAAACTGAAGTGTTGTCATAGAGCTGAAGGTCTTAATGAGTCAAATATTTGAACCACATATTCTCTAATGTCACAGGTAAGAGAAATTAGCACCTTCTACGCACCAAGCATTATACGTTGGCAAGCAGAAGCCTTAGTGGCCATTCAGAAGGTATTGTAGTTCTTACATTACTTTGATTATTGAATGTTTGAGCATGAAAGACATTTTTTGCTACGGGATTCATGACATTCTAGTTTGAGCTTCTGTTGTGTTAGTGACATCGATTGATAATGATTTGTAAGCAAAAATGAGTTAGTGGCTGTTAACATCTGACTTGAGTCATTTGTATTCCTAACTTTGTTGATGATCTTCATGAATGTCTTCCTTAACAGTTTCTTGGCGTACAGGATTATTGGTTTAGCACCAACTTTTTTCGAGTGATTTTATGTGGATGTTGGTCATTGAGATGCAGGTATTGGCAAGGGACTTGTGATATTGAAGTGTTGTTTATTGTTTTGTGTTTTTTTTAGTTTCTGATCTTCTTAATTTGAATGCAGATCTTCTTCATTTTCTTCGAACATGGCAGATACGACGACATCTACTAATGAGGTATGATGTTAATTGTTGAACAAATCAAAAGCTTCATGATTTTTTGGTGCTTAGAACACCTCTTTTTGGAAGTTTGTTACAGCTAAAAAAAAGGTTTCTTGACAAGAAACTGGTTTCTTGAGCTAGAAACAGAAACAAGTTTCTTGACAAGAAACCTGTTTCTGTTTCTAGCTCAAAACCAGTTTCTTGTCAAGAAACTTGTTTCTTGAGCAAGAAACCAGCATCAAGACTCAGATGGGCACGCATTTCGACAGCTTCACTGACAGTCTGCAGTCTATACGCGAGCGGCAGGATCAGCAGAATGCTCGGCTGGACAGCTGGGATCAGAGGTTCACCCAGTGGGACACCCGCTCGAGCTCAGGAGCCAGTCAGCCCTACCCCCCTCTGCCACCACCACATTCAGATCAACATTCGGATCAACAGTGACTTGTCACTGTGCTTTGAATGTTGTTCGCACGTTTTCATTATGTTCATCCTAGGTTTTGAATGCTATTCGCACTTTTGCATTCGGATTTTGACGTTGAAATTCGTATTAATCGTAAGCTTCTATTTTTGTTTAATTCATGAATGTCATGGCTTTGTTTAATATGAATGTTTGTGTTGAGATTGCTATGAGTAGCTAAATTCTCTAGCTAGGCTTAGGGGATTGTCGTTTCGGTTTGAAGTTTGTGCCATGTTGTTTCTTGAGCAAGAGACAAGTTTCTTGAGCAGGAAACATGTTTCTTGTTCAAGAAACAAGTTTCTTGAGCTGAAAACAGGTTTCTTGAGCTGGAAACAGGTTTCTCGAGCAAAAAATAGGTTTCTTGAGCAAGAGACAGGTTTCTTGAGCTGGAAACAGGTTTCTTGAGCAAGAGACAAGTTTCTTGATCTGGAAACAGGTTTCTTGAGCAAGAGACAGGTTTCTTGAGAAAGAAGTAGGTTTCTTGACCAGAAAACAAGTTTCTTGAGGAAAAAACAGGTTTCTTGAGCAAAAAAACAAGTTTATTGAGCAATACCCCAAAATCTGTTTTGGGACGTATTCATTGCCGCGGCCGCGACAATGAAATGCGCCGCGGCCGCGACCTGTCGCCGCGTCTGCGAGAGACCTCCGAGGCCGCGAGATTTTTTCGCTGAACTTGAAATTGGGACCCAAAATTTACTCGTCGTGGCCGCGGCTAAGGAAAGCCCCACGGCTGCGACCAATATTTTTTTTTTTTTGTTTCATTCAAATTTTTTTGGACTTCACACACTTCACTTCAATTTTCATTCATCTTAAAAATAACTACAACAAACATAACAACACTACACACATCAATATGTTCCACAAAGTTATTACATTAACCACACACAAATCAATCATACAAATAACAACCCAATTATGTCTTGCCACAAAGAAAACATTCATTTAAGATCAATAAAAAACAACAAATAAATGAAAAAAAACATATAAACTAGGTAATATTTTGAGGACACTTGTTCCTACGGTGGCCGGGTTGCTTACATTTACCACACAAACAAACTTTGGTAGCGGGACGTCTAGGTTGAGTTGGTTGCTCAACATTTTGGACTAATGCAACAAAAGTTGTAGAGTAATGCCCACTTTTGTGGCATCGTGTACAAAATGATTTACTTCGAGAGCTCGAAGAAGGGCCAGTAGAAGGTATGCGGTTTTTCCTCGGTCTTCCGGCTTGCTTGGGATTAATAGGGCATTTGACAACCATCAAACTGGGTGCCGTAGTTAAGTCCCAAGTACTTGGATGAACAATTGACATGATTATGGGCTCGTATAGTTGCGCCATGTTGTGGTCTTGTAGTAGTCGTGCACATATCCATACACCGATTCGTTTGTCTTCCTAAAAATAGTACATGCATAGAAAACAAAATAATGGAACACAATATAACATTTTCTTATGTGTAAGATAACAATATGTATGTAAACGTTGAGACTTTTATTAAATAAAAAAAATTACCGGATAGCCTTAATCGCATGTGAACAGGGCAATAAATCCACCTGAACATGGAAGACACATTTCCCAGATCTGCTTCCCAAGAGATACGTCATTTCTCCACCTCTCCATTATCACCGGCCACTAAAAAGTGAAATCGGTAGTCGCACATGTTTCTATCTCCACGAACAATGTCATGAACTTTGTTTATGAAAGCTTCATATGATGAAGTCCTAAGACAAAAAAATTCATCTCTGTTTGAGCAAGAAACTGGTTCTTTTTTTTTTCTTTTTGTGATTTCTTCTTTTTCGTGTTTCTTTTTGTTTCGGTTAAAAATTTTATTTAACATAACAAAAAAAAAAAAAAAATAGGTTTATGTTCATGTGCCTTTTTTCTTCTCAAAAAGGGATTCACTTGGTGATGTTGGATATGATATTTGAAAAGAGATCACTTTTAAGTAATTTTTGAGAAGATGGATTTTATTTTTTTTTTTTTTGTTTACAGAGAGCTGCGTAGAACGAGAGAATGGAGGAGAGAAAGAGATGCAGTCGGCGACAATGGAGGAGAGAAAGAGACTCTTTTTTCTTTTTTTTTTTTTTAATATGTTTGATAAAACATTAATGAGGGTATAAATTTCTAGAATTAACAAAAATAAATTTTAACACTTTTTTGTAGATATTTTTTTACATTTAAAAAACGATATCTAGAACTGAACGTTGTTCCAGAAAGCATTTTTGGAATTGAACAAAAAAATAATTATTTGAGACACTTTTTTGTAGAAATTGTCTTTATATTTCAGAAACGATTTCTGGAACTGAATGTTGTTCCTGAAAGCATTCATTGAGACATTTTTTGTAGATTATGTGTTTATTTTTTATCATTTTGACTAGTTAAACATGTTTCTTGAACAAAAAATAATTGTCTTATTCAAGAAACAAGTTTCTTGTTCAGTTGTTTCTTGAACAAATAAACTGGTTGTTTGTTCAAGAAACCTGTCTCTTGTTCAAGAAACGCGTCTCTTATTCAAGAAACACGTTTCATGTTCAAGAAATGTTCTATTGTTCAAGAAATCTGTTCAATAAACCTCTTTCTTGAAAAAAAAAAAATATCAGATACGAGTTCTTTCATCATTTTCATCTCCCCAAAGATCATTCAAACATAATATAATAAAGAAAAGTTAGTACCCACATTTTTTACATTGATCCAAAACTCTCAACATTAGCTGTAGTTACTCTTTTGAAGTTCAATATAAACTGGATTTGGCTATTAAAAACTATTGTTTCATACATCATGCATCAATCCAAAGTTGAATGACCAAAGAATATAACCCTTAGGCAGTAATTCGGTATAAGAATTTCACGTTCGAAGCCTTTGCTTTGCCCCGAATTGCTCATTTTGGTCCCATTTTGAAGTTGAAACTCATTTAGGAATGTCGTCAAACACCTTACGGGCGGAACTTTGGCCTTGAGATCTATTTCTTATAAGTACGTGTAGCACAAACCATGGATCTAATTCCTTCAAAGGCACGAATTCACAAGCTAATTAAACTTGAAATATAAACATTTACAAGCTAATTCACAAATTCACAAGTCTAAATGATTTAGCTTAAGGCAACAAAGAAAAGAGCACAAAGTTCTCCAATTTCAAAGTCCATTTATGAGATATAGATAATTTCTAACAAGACTAGGCCTCTGCAAATCAGCCATTCAAGTAGCAATGTATGCAAGCTCCACAACCCAGCAGTTAAACCAAAACCCATTTGAGTTATTAGTTTCTGATGTTTTTCCCCCTTACCACAGCTGAACTTCAGAGCAAAATTTTTAAGAGGGTCCCAAAAAAAAAAATCCAATTCTTTGTTGAAGATTAAAATTGTAACCCTTTTAAAATCAAAGACTCAGTACAATAAATATCAGCTCAAGAAACAACAAACTCAGCGGTAAAGAACTATTTTCTTGATTCTAATTCGCAGCCGCGCATAAGTGCCGAGGAAAAACCTAATTATCCAGACAAAAAACAGCCCGACAAGGAACCTAGAAGACAAAGATAATTCGTGCCATTCTATTCCTCGCAAATGGAACTGATTACACCAAAAATCAACTCGATATTTCCTATATTTTTTTTCCTTAAAAAAACAAACTGCGAGCTCAGAACCTAAATTGAGCCCGCAAATAGAAAGAAAATGGATTATGTCTGGTTCTTGAAATTATGGGAAACGAAATTATGGCTGATTTGCAGAGGCCTAGTCCATTTACAAGCAAGCAATCAAAGTCCAATATACATTTTAGTTCAAGAATCAATCTAAATCTATCACACACAGGACATAAACAAAACAAAAAGAGAAAAAATTAAAGATACAGTCTTGTGTTCTTATGAATCCAATCCTAAAAGTGACGAGAATTTTCCCGGAGGATGATGAGTTTTTTTTTTATTTTTATTCAGACGTGAGAATCGTGAAGATGGAGGACAGAAGAATGGAGATGAATTGGGACGATGAGCAGCAAGCAATTCTGAATATTTTTCCTTTTTTTATTAATAAAACATTAATAAGGGTAGAATCTTATTTTTAACCCTAAAATGGCTATATTTCATTCATTTACAAAACATGGCCATATTTCATTTTTCCCTTAAAAAAAGTGCTATAATACCGCACCTCTCAATAAATAAACTGCAAACATATATACTTTGACTGAAACATGATGGCCAGATCAAAATAGAATTGATAGAATCTGCAAAACATAGCTTTTACAGCATATCTCTAACAAAAGCTTCCTAGGGGATATGTTGAAGGTTATCTTTCTTGCAAAGTGACTTGTGACTTAAGAGTTGAGATTTCTTAACAGGTGAAATGATTAATATATTTTATCTGTTTATTTTCTAGAGGGTTTTCTAGAGGGTGTTGCTGATGCAGATTTAAATCTTTTGGTCACCACAAGACCAACTACGGGGAACACTCTGGCATGGGCTGTGGCCTGTGAACGGGACCAATGGGGTCGTGCTATTGCTGGTATAATTTTTGTTTTTTTTTTCTTATTTTTTGGATTATTTTGAATTAGATGGGATTCTGAAAAGAGTACATTTGTTTGTATATGATCACATTTTTCGTGCAGGGCATGTAAATGTTGCGCCTCGCCACTTGACTGCCAAAGCAGAAACTTTACTTTCTGCTACACTGATTGATGAGGTGGGGTGGAATTAATTTTGTTACACTGTGTTCAAAAAAAATTTGTTGGTGTGTTTCTTCATCACAAGTAGTGAAAAGCTTCTAAATTGTGTAGGTTATGCATGTTCTTGGATTTGACCCCCACGCTTTTGCTCATTTTCGGGATGAGTGAAAAAGAAGGCGTACGCAGGTACATTGTGTAACGATTTTCAATTGCTGACACAAACACCGACTCTAGATCACTATGGGTCAACAACTTTAATATAACTATTATTCTTTTTTTTTTTTAATTTATTATCTGTTCTTTTCATTTTTACTCTCAAATGCTTATAACTCTCTACCAACAGAGTTAATGAGAGAAATATTATGTCATGTATGGAGAATATTACTTCTCAATGCCCCATATTTACCTGTAATGGCTTATTCATCAGAAAGAGAGTTCACACAATCACTTGAATATGATGAAAAACTCTCTGTTAATTCTCTCTGTAGGTTACAGATCAGGTAATGAATGAAAAACTCGAACGTATGGTAACAAGAGTGGTGTTTCCTCGAGTTATTATGCATTCAGGCTATCACCATGGGGTGAGTTTTTTTGCTCTCCCTGCAAAATTCTATTTTGTCCCGAAGAATGTTAAGGAGCTATGTTGTTGAGAATTATTTGCATTTATCATTTTCTTCAGGCTTTCTTCGAGAACTTCACTAGTTTGGAGCTCGAAGATGGTGGTGGGCATGGCACATCCAAGAAATAACATTCTTGTTTTTTCTTTTAACCATTATTCAAACGTTTTTTTACATTTTTTTCATTCATTTCTTAATTTCACTCTTACAGGGTCCAACTGGGAGAAAAGACTCTTGATGAACAAGATTTTGACGGGCTCGGTTGACACAAGATTGGTAGTTTCTAGAATGAAACTTGCTCTGCTCGAGGACGCGGATGGTATAAAGCTAATTACAGCTCAGCTGACCATCTCGAGTGGGGCCATTATCAAGGGACCGAATTTGTTACTTCTCCCTGTAACCAATTGAAAGGAGCTTACCATTGCAACTCGAATCAGCTTTCCGGGTGTACGTATAATCGAGAGGCTGAAGGATATTGTCCTATAATGAGCTACAGTGGAGATCTTCCGCAGTGGGCCCAATATTTTGCACAGCCTAACAAAAGTATGTTTACCCTTTTTTTTTTCTGTAAATGTATTTTTTTTTTTCTTTTATTTATAGATGGGAAGTCATCATTAGCCAATTACTGCACTTATTTTTGTGGCCTACTCTGATGGTTCATGCAAAGACACTAATAGTTCGTTACAGGTTTGTTTACCTCATGGAATTGGTAGAATTTTATCTATATGTTTGCTCTGTAGATCCATTTATTTTTTCTGTTTTTACTGTTATGGCATAAGTCCTCCTCTTGGGATTAAATAGAGATATATTGTCTTATTTAATATGAATTATCAAACTTCTCACCGTGTTATATTATGATTAATCGAATATACAAAGTGAGAAAGAGATCCGATGTCGATAAAGATACGAACCAACATTTATGCTTACTGCTGTTACATATTGTCAAATTTCTGAATTGCTACTCTGTATTACCCCAATGATACGAGTTGTTTGTTTGATTGAGTATTTCTTTTTCATTCTAAGCTGGTGGCAGCATTCAAAGAATCTAGCTGGTTATGAGCAGCAAGACGCAAACGAATTTTTTATTTCAATGCCGGACAGAATCCACGTGAAGTTGGGTAAAGACAGTACGGAAATCAAAGGTAATCAATTTAAAAATAGTGGCATCATCTCACAAGCCCATATCTATTCAGAACAAAAAAAAAAAAGAAATAGTAAATGGTCTTTTTAAACTAAATAACAAAAATAATGACACAATTGTAAAATTGTATATGTACCTGAAAAGGCATTAAAAACCCATGGATGTTCAACTGAACATCGAACCCCTCATCTGGTGCACTTATACCATCGAGACAATGGTATAAACGCTGAAAGCTAAATGTGCCCCATGGAAATTTCCCGAACATGTCCAAATTTTCAACTATCGTCCAAAGCCAAAGTGGCACAGCGGACCTCGGGTCGGGTGCAAATAAGAGAAAGTGAACAATTAAGATCATGGCTGCCTTCAGCGCGTCATCGAGATTATTCTGAAAATGACCGTTCGTGAAATCCCTCAACAAATCACCTCCTATCACATTCTTGCCATCATAGTGGCGTCGATATATCCCATCAATGGCCAATAAACTCTTATTCACCTCGGGGATAAATTCCGACCCACCAAACATCAAGCCACTGATTTGGAAAAATTCGACTTTCCCGAATTTATAATTATTACCTCCAATTCGAAACCAACGTTCCTTCTCTCGAGAGTCACGCAGAAAAACATCTCGACCAAGTAAGGCAAGTAGTAGTCTCCCACTGTAGTATGCTTGCCCATCAAACCTCAAGAAATGTCCAAAACAAGATTGTTCAAACTCCCAAAGACGGCCACAAGCACCTAATTGATTATTAATATAGCCTATTACTTTAGGCTTTGTCTGACAATTGATTTTGCCGCTCCAAGTGCAAGCTTTACCCCATCTCCAACTCCAACAATCCCCCTAACAATCATGAAACAATCAATATTATTTTAATTTTTTTAAAAACACAAGAAACGCGGTTTCTTGCAATGAAATAGACTTCTAGTCAAGAAACAGGCTTCTTGTCAAGAAACATGGTTTCTTGCAATGAAACATGTTTGTTGCCAAGAAACTGGTTTCTTGAGAAGAATCTGGTTTCTTGACAAGAAACTGGTTTCTTGACAAGAAACCGGTTTCGTGAGTTTATAATGAGTTTTATGTTATTTTCTCAAAAAAGAATATTTAACTTCTGTTTTCTTCAGCAAGAAATAGGTTTCTTGGCAAGAAACCAATTTCTTGCCAAGAAACCAGTTTCTAGCAGGAAGTTAAATACTCTTTCTAGAGTAAACAACATAAACTCATTAGTTTCTTGAACCAAAAAACTGAAGTTTTTCCACGGCAACTACAAAACTTATTTTTGAGCAAAAAAACATCATACCTCGTTAGCGGTTGTCATCTCGTCGTGTTCCAAGAATAGCGCCTCAAAATGGTAAGAGGTTTGTACGAAGATCTGTTTTTAAGTTAAGAAAATGAAGAAATGCATCAATTTACGTTACATTTAAAGATGACTACTTCTTCACGATATATCAGATTAGTAGCAAAAGCCCAATTAACTCAAAACTGAAGACATAAATAGGGTGGCATACAACTGTATTTTGAGTTGGACAATCTGATTGTAGAAACCGATATTATTTAGAACAATTCAGCAGCACATATGCCACCCGACTGATAGAAGTAAAAGAAAAGATCTTTCACTAATAAGTGCATGCTCAATGATGCATACTGAACAATGGTTCCTATCATGTCTCATTAAAACCATCATTAACCAGTAAAATCAGCTAATACTAACCAGTAACTCAGAGTCCATCAATGTAGTAGCAAAAGCCCGATTAAGTAAGAACTTAAGACATAAATAGGGTGGCATATGGCTCTATTTTGAGTCGGCTAATACTAACTCTACACATAAAATCACTTTGACAAGTCCCTTGCCAATACCTGCAACTCAATGACCACCATCCACATAAAATCACTCAAAAAAAGTTAGTGATAAACCATATAATCCTATACGCCAAGAAACTGTTAAGTATTTTGGAATTAGACATCTCTTTCACCTGCCTTAAACTTGTAATAAAACAATACATTTCATGACATAATTTGGAACTAAAGAGGGAGCTAGACCTTTGTTAAGTGCAAAAATAAACTTGAAGAGGTTATTGTGTAAATGTTAAGGAGCATTCTTCTTGCAATTATTTGAAACATAATTGAATTTATTGTTATGATTAACCTCTATATGTCTAGTTCATTACATTGTCCATATAGCAGTGCTCATTAACAGCTATATTCAACTATTTCTTCAGTTTTCCTGATTTTCATATCTTCTCACATCATGACAGATGTATTACAGAAAATTCCTCAAAGATCACAACCCAATCAAAATCTCTTTCCACAATTTTTTGTTGTTAAACAAACCAAGAACTTTTCATTTGCCAATTCTACAGAATGAAACCAAATACACAACAAGCGGGCGGCTCTGTAGCCCATTAAACACCTGAATTCCCAAATACACACCAAAAGGCTATTCTACATATACAACCAAATATACCATAAATTCCCAAATACACACCAAAAGGTTATTCTACATATACAACCAAATATAACCTAAATTCCCAAATTACGGTTTCTTTAACTTATTTCCAGTCATATTCTACTCCCTAATCCAAAAACAAATTCCCTAAAATCCCTAAAAACCCTTTATCAAAAATCCTAAAAAACCCTAAAAATTTGAAGTTAAGGAACCGCACCTTGGGAAGAACAGCGGCTTTGACTCGCCGGAAAGGGAAGAGCAGCGGCTTTGACTCGCCAGAATTGGAAGAGCAGCGGCTGCGACTCGTCGGAATGGGAAGAACAGCGGACTGTGGCTCGCCGAAATGAGACGAGCAGCGGATTGTAAATCACCAGAATGAGAACAGTAGCACTCGACACCCGTGTGACCCCCTGGAAGAGATGAGTAGAACTCTACTCGCCGGAATGAATGAGATTAGCACCGTGAAAATAGGGAAATGAGAGTTCAATTTTTTGAAATAGGGAAATGAAAATGAGATAGCAGACTCCCGATTTTTTGTGATGGAAAATTAGAAATGTAATGGAAATTGAAAAATAAGAAATGGTGTGTAAAAATTGAAAAATAAGAAAATGGTGTGTAAGGGCAGTTAAGTCTTTTCTAAAGGCCAAATGGCTATATTTCATCTTTTTTAAAAAACTATATTTTATTTTTGATTTTGGTAAAGTGCTATAAAGCACCATTACCACATTTAAAGACATTAAATACTTTTGTTATGTGATAAGAGACACTATACATCTGCACAGAGAGCTTTGAGCATTAGTAGAATGGGTTTAGTAGGGATTATTTACTTTAAGGTTTGAAACATCATACATTTTTCGTAAGTTCGTATTTTAAAAACTACATATATTGCATTTGGTCATTGATCTTCCTCTGAATTCTAAAAAGCATCTTTATTTTGCCCAGAAAATAGCGGCTGCCAATGTGTTGCACGTAGGGCCTTTTCGAGTTTACTGAGATCAGACATAACGTGCACATCTTGTGGCTGTACTTCATCAACGTACGACCCATGTATCGACATATCTCTCGACGTAAATACAAACATGCCTTTTTCAAGAAATGTGTTATGTCAAAGGTTAGCTTAAGGAAGGATTTTAAAGTTTGGACTATAATTGTGCGTATATGTGGAGATACATATTGATATAGCCATACTATCGTATAACGATTTATACTATCAATGGTCCCAAAATTACCGAGTCGACTTACCCAAGGTCGACTCTCTCTGTAGATTCCCTATATTATCTCTGATTTGGGGTCCAGGCACCCTCGGTCGACTCCAGCGTGTCGACTAGTATAAGTCGATTCCTTGGGAAAGACGGATAAGCATATCAGGGCCTACCGACGATCGAAGTTGACCCCGTCGACTCGAGTTGATAAGACACAAGTCGACTGAGTAAGTCCCGAGGTCCGCAGATCCCCGACAATCTGGTGAACTTCAATACATCGTAGGAAAATTGTCAAAGGATAAGGAAAAATCTAGATGCTGACTAGGAAGTGGACGGAATACGAACCGACCAGGGCATTTTGGACATTTCCAGTAAGTCGGCCAGGGTATTTTGGGGACTTCAGGTAAATGTTTTACTTCTATATAAAGGAGCTGAGGTAACTCCAAAACCCTAACTCTCTCATTCATCCTACATTCTTCTCTAATACTGCTGCTGCTCCCCTAGAGCAGCTCTCTTCATCTTTCTCGTATATTGACTTGAGCGTCGGAGGCTCTTCACCGGAAACCCCTCCGGTGTTGAGTTCTTGCAGGTATTTTTGCAGTTCAACAACGGTTCGGAGGCCATCAAGTCAGATCTGAGCTCATTCACACCGGTTCATCCCAGATCCGGACGATTTCTAATCAGTTCGTTCCAGATCTGAGAAGAGACCCATCATTTTGGCGCCGTCTGTGGGAAGTTCTTGAAGGAATTAAGAGCTTTACACCTAGTTCAGATCTATCTCCGATGGCTGAGAAGAAAGGATTGCACAAAAACTTAAATGAAGACTTCAGGGCAGCATGGACGGACAAACAGCCCCCACCGATCCCCAACCCCAAACCACCACTCCAAGTGTTTGGTTTCCCACCGTTTTGGGCACACGTGCCGTCAGAAGGACGTCTGGGGGAGGAAACGCCCATCACCCCGCCGGGAGTCAAGATCCCAGTGCTCACTCAAGGGGAGGCCAGTCACGTGAGGAGCACGAACGGAGAAGTCAATGATCGTGAGTCAGCCGAGACATTCCTAAGTCTGGGAAAGCGACCCGGACCGCTCGAGCAGGAAAAGAGGCCGCCGCCTCGAATCGAAGAGCAAATGATAACCATGACGCGGCGCGAGATGCAGAGGATGATTGCCGAAGCTGTAGCGGCCGAACTCAAAAAAACACCAGTCGAGTAACCCAGGGTCGACCAACCCCAGATTGAGCGAGCTAGGGTCGAGCAGCCTAAAAATGAACAACAACCCCCTGAACGCGAACAGCAGGCGCAGTCGCATGAGAGGCAGAAAAGGAGGGTGGATGAAGAGGAGTCCTCTGTCAGAACTGTTAATCCACAAGCTAAAAACGACACCTTAGAGCAGCTGTTAGCTCAGGTTCGAGACCTGCAGGCTCGAGTGGAAGGGAGGAAAACAGGAAGCTCAAGGGGACACCCTTTTTCACAACATATTCTGGACACCGACTTGCCTCAAGGGTTCAGGGAGCTCAACATCTGGTATGACGGGTCGACTGATCCCTCTCGACATTTGAGGAGTTTCGAAAACATGGCAGTGTTGCACCGTTACAACGATCCCGTTTAATGTCGAGCGTTCCTGACGACCCTGCGAGGACCAGCGCAGGATTGGTTTCATCAATTACCCCCAGGAGCCGTCAGGGACTTTGATGGATTCAGCTCAAGTTTTCTAAACCAATTCGCAAGTGTAAAAGCCCAAGAAAAGTCCTACCTTACTCTGATAGGGGTGCAACAGAAAGAAGAGGAATCATTGAGAGATTATGTGGCGAGGTATACACGGGCGTGCGTCGACGTTCCCTCGGCCACTGAGGAAATCAAGTCGGGAGGACTCACTCGAGGACTACTCCCAGGATTATGCAGAAACTCCCTAGCAAAATGACCCGGAAGGACGTTCGATGAGGTGCTAGGAAGGTGTGCCAAATACATGAATATCGATGAAGCTGAGGCTGACTTTTTGCAAGTAGCTAAAGCAAAAACTGAGCCTCGGGACGAGAAGAAGGATAAAAAACCAGTCATGACGGCTGAAAGGAAAGGATCCCCAAGGTCTGAGAGTGAAGGGCGATCAAGGGGATGGAGGGCAACTCAATATACCCCCTGTTAGCATCGAATGCAAGGATACTGGAGGTAATGGAGAAATAAATCCGTGAAAATGTTGTCAGGTGGCCACGGACGAGAAAAGATGGGCCAACAAAACCTAAAAGTGATCTGTACTGTCGATTCCACAAAGATTACGGCCATAATATCGATGAATGTCGGCAGCTAAAAAAAGAGATCGAGAGGCTAATCAAAGCAGGTCATCTGAAGGAATTTATTTATAAGGATCGAGAGCTGACCAGTCGACGAAGGGAGAGAAGCAAAAGCCCTCACAAGAGAGCAAGGACACCCGACAAGGAGGATCTCCCTTAGAAAAGAGGAATAATTCATATGATATTCGGAGGGCCGACTGATGGTGATTCAAATCGGGCCAGAAAGGCATATGCTCGAGGGCACCACAGAAAAATTGAAGTGCAACAGGTCGAGGAAAACGGTCCAGTGATGAACTTTGGGCCAACAGACATGGGAGAGGTCGAGAGACCTCACAATGATGCCCTAATGATCACAGCTCAGATATCGGGCTATGAAGTACAGAGAATCTTTGTCGACACGGGAAGCTCGGTGAACGTGATTTTTTACAATTGCCTTAAGCGGATGGAACTCGACATCGAGCTTTCACCCCTGCACACTTCACTCTTTGGATTCAATGGCTCGGAAGTCGCACCCCTAGGAGAAACCACACTCGTTGTCGTCCTCGGGGAGGGCGACTTGAGGAAGGTTAAAATGATTCGATTTGTCGTAGTCGACGTAGAGTCAGCCTATAATGTGATTCTGGGAAGGCCAACACTCAACACGTTCCAAGCAGTAGTGTCAACCTATCACATGAAGCTAAAATTCCCCGTAGAAGATAAAGTCGGAGAGGCCCGAGGGGACCAACGGCTGTCAAGAACCTGTTATCAAATTGCAGTAAGAACAAACCAACGAACGAAGGTAAAAGAAGGGAAAAAGCCGATGTCAAATGAAAAGAGACAAAGGGAGAATGACCTCGAGCCGCACGGAGAATTAATGGAAATTCAAATCGGGGAAAAAGAAGAGCAGACCACTAAAGTCGGGCGAGAGTTGGAAGATGAGTTGCGTCGACAGTTGGTGGGGCTATTGAAAGAATTCAGGGACATATTTGCTTTTTCCCCCGAGGAATTAACGGGAATCGATCCTGACGTCATGGAACATAAACTCAATGTCGACCCCCTGAAAAAGCCCGTGAAGCAGCGGCTTCGACATCATGGGGCAGAGATCGACAAAGAAATTGAGGGCAAGGTGGATAAGTTGCTGAAGGCCAAACATGTCAAAGAAATTCAATTCCTAGAATGGATATCAAACACAGTGATGGTGAGGAAAGCGCTAAATAAGTGGCGTATTTGTATTGATTTTCGCGACTTAAATTTAGCTTGCCCAAAGGACCACTACCCCCTGCCGAGAATCGACCAGCTGGTCGACTCCACAGTCGGCTTTCAATTGCTGAGTATGATGGACGCGTCCCAGGGATATCATCAAATCCTGTTGGCTCCTGAAGATCAAAGCAAAGTTAGTTTCGTGACAAGCAAGGGGACATACTATTATTTCGTCATGCCTTTCGGGATTGCAGGGGCAACATACCAAAGGTTAATGGATCGAATGTTCAAATCGCAGATCGGGCGAAATATGGAAGTTTATGTGGACGATATCTTGGTGAAGAGTAAGTCCTCGATCTCGCATGTGGAGGACTTGAGAGAAACATTTATAACACTAAGAACGATTCTTCGGGATGAAGCTGAACCCAAGCAAGTGCGCCTTTGGAGTAAGGGCAGGACGATTCTTGGGTTATGTCGTGACTGAAAGAGGCATCGAAGTAAACAAAGATAAAGTGCAGGCTATACTCGACGTGGCCCCGCCAAAGAACGTCAGAGAAGTGCAAGTCCTGACAGGTCGAATTGCAGGCCTAAGTCGGTTCATAGCTCGAGCTGCGGAAAGGAGTTTCCCATTCTTCAAATTACTCAAGAAGAGAGCTTTTCAGTGGAATGACGAGGCTCAAATGGCGTTCGAAAAGTTGAAGGAGTTTTTGAGTGAACTACCGTTGTTAACAAAGCCAGAGCCCGACAACGAGTTAGTGCTCTATATCTCGGTGGGAATATTCTCTCTAAGTTCTGTATTACTGCGAGATGCTGGAGAGTCCCAACAGCCGATCTACTATACAAGCCGAGTACTTCAAGGCGCAGAGACGAGATATTCCGAAGTCGAGAAGGCCGCATTGACATTAGTACTCACAGCCAGAAAATTAAGGCCATTTTTCTTGAACCATTTGATAATAGTAAGAACAAATTTTCAGCTCGGAGAAACCCTGGGTCGACCTACTGCGTCGGGTCGACTTGTAAAATGGGCAGTTGAACTCAGCGAGTTTTCCATCAAGTACGAACCGCGACGGGCTATAAAAGCTCAAGCTCTAGCCGACTTTATCCAAGAAGGGACTAAAGGAGCAAGCAAGAAATGGATAATGCATGTCGACGGATCGTCGACGGCCAGAGGGTCTGGTCTAGGAGTAGTCCTGGTATTGTTGGGTTCTGTTAGGAACGTCAAACAACATGCACAGTATTGAACTCTATCGAAATAAATCCTAACGCAGCGGAATCTATTGTTAGGATATGGACGTTTACCT
>CACSLK010000984.1:8050564-8060945 GCA_902706635.1 Striga hermonthica
CACGGTAGCACCCCAAATCAGTTTCGCAAAGTAAAAATGTTTTAGTTTTCACAGACTTTGCGAATAAATGCGCTACTCTGATTTGTCTAGTAAGGTGGGGTGTTACAAATTTGGTCCTTTTCTAATCAAATTTGGTCCTATAATTTGATATTTTGGTCCTTTTGTAATCTCATTTTAATCCATATTCTGGATAAAAAGGACCAAATTTGATTAAAATGTCAAATTATAGGACCAAGTATGAAAGTGGCCAATGGCGGGGTGGTTTTTTGGAAAGTGGCCAAATTATAGGACCAATTTTAAAATTATGCCGATATAGTACCATTGTATAAATCTTCTTATATGTTGTTGTAGCGCCCCATTTGTTCTGGATTTAATAAGCGTTATTTAATTATTTTATTTTACTCAAATTAATTATTTCGGGCTCGATTATGTAATTTATATGTGATTATATTCTCGTATGTGCTTAAGTGAATTTATTTCCTCATCGAGCCAAATAATTAAATTAATTTCCAAACCGAGCATCAAACCGAGTCGGGCCTTTATATTTGATCGCACGCATAACCAACCCGGGCTATCCCCTCAGCCCGCGCAAGTCGCTTGTGCGACCCAGCCGCGGCGTGCGCCCGATGCAAAGCCCGCCCGAACCCGTCACCCTCCCCTCTCTTGCATGCATGAACTTTTTTTAAAATTTGAATTGATTTGGTCAAGCCTTTTCCCCTCAATATCAGCCATGATCCCAAGTTTAATGCTTTGACCAAGTTTTTAAAATAGGAGGTTACACATTCATGCCATTAAATAAGGGGTAACCCCCCCCCCCCACCCCTCTCCATCACTCCATCTCTCTTCTCTCTCGGTTCTCTCCCTCCCTTTCTTCTCTTTTGCTGAATTTTCAGAAGCTATCCCCTCCTTTTTCGCTTCTATTTTCGCCAGAAATAAGCCTCGAGCCCATCGCACACGCCGCATGCCATACGCTGCCATCGCCTACTCGCCGCGCAAGCAAGCGACGCCAAGCCCCGCTCCTCACTGCACTACTCGGCCACCTTTGGTACATTCAACGTCCATGTCGCCACCACCGAAGGACTCTCATTCGACAAGCGAGCTGCCGTTAGACGCCGAGCGAGCCAAGCAGACGAGTTCCCCGCCCGTAGGATCCATTCGAGTTGTGACCACACCGTTTCATCCCCCTTTTCGTGCTTGATAATTTTTACTAAAATTCCATGATATGATTATATGCTATTGTTGCTGAATATGTTAGATTTTAGGAGTTATTTGATATAATATGATATATTATGAATAGTTGTGAATTGTGTTGTATTAAGATCTTAGGGTTTAAATGTTGGACCCTTAGCATCTGATTGAACCTCGTAGTTACCTCTTGGATTATGGAACATATTTGTGTCTTGATCACAATGGTTTTGACCTTGTGCATTTTGGTCTTATATTTATGAAGTAATGGATTTTTGAAGTTTATGTATCTGTTGAATCTTGTAAAATGCATGATAATTCTTACAATTGTCCACAAATTCCGAATTTTGGATATGTTACTCTTCCGATATGTATTAACTTTGTGTTAAATTTTCATAATTTTTGGATTTGTATTGCTAGGGTAAATGATTAATTGTTTGTTTCTGCAGAATCCTTGAAAAATCATATAAAATTAAATCTTGGGTGTAAATGCATGAAATTTAATTTATTCTTACTTGATATGATATTTCATGTGGTAAAATTTTCAGGAATTATTGGATTCAATAGGTTATGTTTCTCTTAGAATCGTGCTTTTGGCTGAAACTTGCAGTAATTTTCATAAATTACAGTTTTATTGTTTATACTTGAAATTTTTATATGTTGTTCCCAACATGTTGTAGTTGTTGTGATAAAATTTCTAAGTCTTGAATCATCCTTTTGTTCACTCAATAAAATCCATGATCATTTTTGCTGCAAACTTGTTTTATTTTGATAAATTCACAAATTTAAGTTTTGAGGCTGAAACGTGGTGGATGTTATATCTTCAGCATGTTCTTTTATGTGTAAACATTTTGGATCATAACTCATTCGTTTGGCTGGTCATCTTGAAAACGTGCATTACTTGTTGATATTTTGCAAAATCTAGTTCGTATTGTTTAAGGGTGAATATTTGCATAAGCTTCCTTGTGTATTGTCCTCTGATGTTGTTTTATATGTGTTTAAATTTTTGAGTCAAACTCTCGAGTGAATATTGAGATATCCCGAGAGTTGCCCTAAGTGGTGCTGCTGCTGGCAACAACCACCCGCGAGCGTCCGGCAGTGCGTGCCAGCGCCCGAGGCCACGCACTGCAGTGCGCGAGCCTGAGTCCGTAACCCGATTTTAGATATTTTCCCAAGCCTTTGACCCATGTTGACCCTTGACTTTTTTATTTGACTTGGTAAACCCTTATTTGGCTATCATATGTCCTTCCATATTTGGTCCGAGTCGAGTCAAATGTTCCATAACTCCACGAGACTTTCCACGAGCCACTTAGTTGAAAGGTTTCAACTAAGTTTATGTGTTCGCAGGATTATTAGTAATCGAGAGGCTATCTTGATTTTGTGTAGGTGCTTTGAGGTGTTGACCTCACCACTTACCGATCCTCGTCTTTTGTGTTATTCACTGTTTCCAGGTGGGTACAATTTGTGTATCTATAGTTATCGCACTTGTTATTTCATATAAATGTTCGTTTCGATAATTGATGTATGTGTGAGAACCCTAGTCTAGGTTTCCTGTTGGTAGTGCCTTTGATGAATGCATGAACACTGAGAGGTCGCCTGCCCGTTTGTCTAGTCGCGAGGAGAAAAACAACTCCAATGTCTTCTGTACAGGATCCCTTTGCCTATGTCGAGCTAGTGAGGCAAGGTTTCCAGTTATTTCCTTGCCGATGTCTGATCGGAAGATTGTTGTATGTACATAGAAGGTTTGCGATAGGGCCGTATAGGGAGTAGACATGGATTCTATGCATACTTCGATTATGGTTTATGATCTTTATGCGAAATATACTATGTGGTATGTATGAACATGATTGTTTTGCTCACCCCCATTGTTTGTTTTGTTATCTTGTTTCCTCTTCCTAACTTTAGATTGAGCATGGTTGGCGGAGGCAACGAGGGACGAGCGAGTAGTGGTCAACGATGTGTCGTGTCCTTTGCTTCTTTTGCTTCCGCTATTACCTATGTTGGATTGATTGCTTTTCATTGACCTATTATGTTTCCGCTTTCATTTAAAAAATGTTGGTTTGAATTTCTGGATAATGTTTAAACCTTTGTTTGTTTTCTGAGAATTATAATAATTTGGTTTGATTATTATGATCGTTAGTATGCATGTGTAGGTTATTTGTGGTTGTACTTAATGGTTTATTTTTGTTAGTAGTTTTAAGTAGCGCCCGTTAATGTTCAAAGTTTTAAATTAGAATTTTGCGAAAAATTTACTCTGGTTTTTATAAATAAATTTGGTAAACTCTTTAAAACAGAATGGGGCGCTACAGTATGGTATCAGAGCTAGTATGCGTTTCTGTAGACTATCTCTAGTGTTAGTATTGTTAATGACCATTGACCACTCGCTTTCGTATCGCCGCGCCAACTCGAGGTATGAGTTTATTGTTTTCGGTTAACTTATTTGGGGCTTAGGACCTATCCACCTTATTATATATTTAAAGTGTAATGTTTTGGTCATGAACACTAGAAATGATATTTATTGTGCTAAATCTTTGGATTATTCAACGTAGAATCATGGCGCAACGCAATGCTCGCAACAGGCAACCTTCCCCGCCCCCATCGCCTCGTCAGCAGGCTTGTCACGACCCAGGCTGGGATTTTTCGAGGCTTATTATTCAGTTTCAGGGCATGCATCAGCTTACCTTCACGGGGACTGAAAGCCCACTGCCATGCTGGAGTGGATGAAGAAACTCGATAAGATCTTCACAGTACTTCCACTCTCTCAGGCACAACGCGTCTCATTGGCTACTTTTCAGATGAAGAGGGACGCTTCTGATTGGTGGATTAACTACTGGGCCCTGAGGTCAGTAACGGAGCGCGATGCTCTCTATTGGGAGCATATGAAGGAGATCCTCAGAGACATGTTCTTCCCCAGAGTTTTCGTGATCCCATGGAGCAGGAATTTTGGCATCTTCAGCAAGAAAATGTTAGCGTGGACGAGTACACGCGCAATTTCACCCGTATGAGTAACTTTGCGGGAGAAATGGTGAATACTGATGCGAAAAAGCCCACATGTATTTTAATGGGCTGAATCAGCGAATCCGCGAGCTTGTAGGGAGCCATGAAGCAATGTCTTATGCTGATACCGTACTGCGAGCTCAGGAGGTGGAGAGTTGTATGATTCCGATAGCTCCAGTCCCCTCATATTATCATGCTTCTCAGACCACTCAGAGTGCACCTCCGCTCATCTCCCAACCACCTATCATTCCCAAGATTTCCTTTTAGTACCCTGCTTCTCACACTATTGTTCCCCAATCCTATGGTTCCGGCAAGAGGAAGAATGAACAGCAGAACCGCAAGAAGGGCAAACGCCCTATCAATGGCCCACGCCACTCTCAGCAGCATCAGCCTGTGGCGCAAAACGCCCAGCCCCTCTGCCAGATTTCAGGAGGACTCAGAAACGTAGGGCATGAGGATGAATTCACGATGCCAACATGTATCGAGCTGTCGACATCACATGCTTCAACTGCCAGAGGAAGGGCCACTACTCCCATTTCTGCCCCGAACCCCGAAGGCTAAATCAGCCCCAGCGGCAGCAGCATCAGCGAGAACCAACTCGAGTTTATGCTCCGACCCAGGAGAAGACGACCTATAATGCAGGTACAATGTCTGGCATGCTGTTTTTATAGAACATACCTATATATGCTTTATATGATACCGGGGCCACGCATTCCTTCATCCTTCGTCAATGCTTGGAGTCACTAGGAATCTGTAATGCTAGTAGAGTCGAGGCTCTCGAGCTTTGTCTAGCTTCGGGAAAGACGATCTCTACCGACACGATGGTATAGGGACTTGAAATTTTGATCGGAGGCCAAACGTTGGAGGCAGATGCTTATGTCATTGACATGTGGGATTTCGACATCATCCTCGGCATGGACTGGTCTTTGTTCGTCCTTGTAATACAAAAATGGGAAAAACAACCCCCCCACACTAAGGCCTTTGTTCGTCCCTGTAATACCCCGTCTAAATATGGAATAATTGGGTTATTTATTATTTATTGTCTTTATTATTATTATTATTATTATCCAACCGCCGATCGCCGTCAAGTTCGCCGACCATCAAGAGCAGGACCAGTCACCCAAGCCCGTTCGAACTGCGTGCTCTACCCCGATCATATCCCGCGATCGCTCTCCTGCAACCACAGCGAACCCTGCAGTCTCCCGACAAAATCCGACCAGCAGCAGGAGGCCTATCCTCTGATTGAGAAATTCTCCATCACTGTTGTTCGTTCGCAAGCCACTACCATCATTTCCCGTCGAGCAATTGTCGCTGCTGTCCGCGAGCCTATCGCCGCCAGCACCCCCTGGTCGTGTTCCTACTGTTCGCGTGTCCAAGTTGCTATCCCAAGGTCCAAGTTCGTAGCAATCGACCTCAATAGTCGTCGTGCCCGTCATCCCGTCGTATCGTTCCTTTCAGTGCCCGTTACGTAACCCCGTCCCGAGAACGGTACCCATGCTAACCTCCGACTTCTTTATTCCGCTCCCATATGTGTTTAAGTTCTCGTATACATGTTGTATTGCTGATTGTGTGAATTTTGAGTTAGTTTCGTGCCTTAGATAGGTACTTGTGTTATTATTGATACATATTTGCTATTTGGATATCAAAGTGATTACCGTCACTTTAAAAAATTGTCAAACTGAGATTAATGTGGTATTTTCTGTGGAAGTGTTGTGGATTACTGGACTTAGGAATGTCCTTGACGCAATGGCTTTGGCCTTGTGTTGTTCGATGTGTATTTTGTAAGTTATGAGTTTTTGAAAAACGTGTTGCAGCCAGTTTTTGCTAAAATCACTATAATTCGTGTAATTCTGATTTTTGGATATGTGGTTATATTACTGTCATATTACTTGTAATTATAATCTGGGATTTTTATATGGTATGTAGCCTCGTCAAAACTCGAAAACTATTTCTGGACTGTTTCGTAATAAAAATTCATATAAAATCAAGTTCTTATCCAAATTGGCTAATTTTTGGATATGTTGCTGATCTTCATGATATTGTGCTGCTGTAAAAATTTCAATATAAATTCAGACTGTAACTATTTTAAATGATTTAATTTAATTTCTGGTTACAATTTGCTTAAATTATTTAAAATGGTTAGGAGCATGTTTATGGGTTTGTCCTTTAGTGAAAATGAGTGATTTCCAGTCTTTTATATGCTGTAAAGATTTGAATTTAAAAGTCCAAGCCTAACTCCTTATGGTCCCATTCTTATACATTTTGAACTAGTCTGTTTAACCGTTTTTGGGCACCGCTAGGCCTTGTTGGCAAAACTTTAACCCGTTGACCCCGTTTTCGTGTCAAATCTTCGGTGCCTGCTTTTATATGATTTATTGATTGGTTGGTCATGTATAGGAGTCGTCCTAATATTCCAACTCCACAACTTCTACGAATTTTTTAGTCGATGTGATTCAACTAAGTATAATTCTCGTTATCTGTATAGAGTCGAGATAGTTACTTATGGGACTGTCTTGACTTATGTAGGCGTCTGATGAGCAGTGTCTCAACCACCTACGACTTTATGGTTATTTGCTTTATCATCCTACACCAGGTGGGTTTTAATTATGAATTGTTATGCCTTAATTGACTGTTATTATTGTGGTATGATCACGTATGCATATGAACCATGTAACCTTCGATGTGAGCTATATTGGCCGTCGAACGGTTATCCTCGTAGCTATAGAACGTACTTTCAGGTATTCTCCTCTATTTATGTATGGCAGTCAGGGCATGAGCCTTGGTTGTGATCCTCGTATGTAAGGCCAGGGCGTGAGTTTGACATTCGGGGTGGATTTACTCCTGCTGGCTGGGCATCGATGCAAGGCCCACAGGGCATTTGATACGTGTATCAGTTCAGTAGTCTATTAATATAGGTGTACACATGAGTGTTGACTCTGGGATAAGAGATGGAATATTAATTTATTTGTGTTCATACTGCGACCATACATGTTTATTTAATGAACTTGAATAGTAATTATTGCATAGCAGTAAGCACCTCGATTTTCCTATTGTGCTCACCCCCACCAGCTCTTCATGGATGCAGGTTAGTATTTGCGGGCACGACAAGAAGAGGCGATTGGTGGTCATGTTATTGATTCTGTTTTCATCGTTTGAACTGCTTAATATCATTTATGCATCTTTGAATTATATGGATTATCATATTATTGATAGGGATTGTACTCCCTAGTATTCACGAATTTGAGAAACCCAATTTTGGGAGAATGATGTTTGATGAGCCCAGTTTAGATGTGATTATGATTATTAAACCCGTTTTGGGAGTTGCATTTATGATATTGTTGGAAATTGTTTTGGAAATGAGTAGCACCTCAAATGTTTTGAAATAAATTTTGAAAAATTTATTCTGATTTTCGTCGTTAAAAAGTGGGGCGTTACAGTTTGGTATCAGAGCCATTCTTCGTTTCTGTAGACTGAGCTTAGTTATGAAAATTTGATTATGTGAGTATAAGCTTGACATTTTGTTATGACCACTCGCTCTCGTCGTGTCGCGCCATCTCAGGTATGAGTACCTGAATGACTTTGAGATTACTGTGACATGCTATTGAATATTGATATAAAATCGGGGTTATGACTTATCCACCTTTAAAATGTGAACTCTAGTGGTGAAATCTAGACTTCTTTTATTATTGTGCTAAATATTTCAGTCGTTTTCAAATGTAGAATTATGGCACGCCAAACCCGCAATGGCCACCAGTATCAGCAGCAACCACCTCCCTCTCTGCATTCTCCTCATCATCAGCACGCGCCGGGTAGAGATTCCATTACCCAGTCTGTGCTCGATTTTGGTAACATGCATCCTCTGGCATTCACTGGGGTTAAGGGACCCGAAGCTGTGGTTGAATGGCTTCAGCAGCTAGAGAGTATCTTCGATATGTTATTCACCACTTTTGAGGTGAAAATCTGTTGTACTTCGTTCAAGATGACCGGAGATGCTAAGACTTGGTGGACCGACTATTGGAGGCTTCGTCCTCGTGCTGAGAGGGATACCTTGACTTGGGACTTGATGGTTACTATAGTCAAGGACAAGTATTATCCAGAGGCTTATTGTGCCCAAATGATGAAGGACTTCTGGGAGCTTAAACAGGGACCCTGTCCTGTGGATGTCTACGGGCGCGACTTCACCCGTATGTGCACGTTTGCCCCGATGCTTGTAGATACTAACCAGAAGAAGGCCTTTCATTTCCGTGATGGTCTTCGCCCTGACCTTTGCTATACCCTGACTGGCCACGAAGTTGTTCCATACTCCGAGATAGTCCGCCAAGCCACTGAGTTAGAAGTTTGCCTTAATGCCTAGAAGGCGGCTACCCCTTCTTATCAGCAGACCTCTATGATTTAGACTATTTCAGTTGTTCTGACTGGACATAGTTCGGGCAAGAGGAAGGCCGATACCCACCGGAAAAATCGGGAGGGGAAGCATGGCGGGAACGACCGACGTGATGGGCGCCCCGCCAACCAGGGTAAGCACTCGAAGTGCCCTAGATATGGCCGCCAACATCCTAGGAGTGTCGTCATGATCAGAGGGTTTGTTTCAACTGTCAGCTCACCGGCCACTATTACCGCGACTGCCCCGAACCAAAGGGACAACCACCATACCAGCAGCACTATCAGCAGCAGCAGCTCCCACCGCCACCTCAACAACAGACTCAGCAGCAGCATCAGCATCAACAGGCCCAACCAAAGTTTGGCGAAGGATATCGAGCACGAGTATACACGATGGCCCAGTTTGAAATCGAGCAGAACCAAGGCTGAGCAGTCGATCGAATGTCAGATTTGAGACAATTATTGTTCCTTTTTTTTGTTAGAATTGCATTTCTCGTACTTTTGGTAGACCTTGTTTATTTCCTTTTGCTTACCCGACAAGTTCAATTTCGTTTGAGACTCTTATTGGTTGTTTTGAATTTCGCTTGGGGACTTTTATTGGTTATTCATTTTTCTTATTTGGAAATTTCTCTTGTCTTTTCTTTTCTCAAGTTGGATGAGATTTCTGACGGGGTTGATGTCTTAATTTTCTATTGATCATGTTGTTTTCTCGTAAAATTAGAGCTTTTGTTTTTATGATATCCTTGAGCCGATGTGAATGGTTCAAGAGAGCGAATAATGTTGCAACTCTTGAGAATACTTGGTCCTAGAGATAGGTGTAAATCAATCACATTCATGTCACAGCTGACAAGTCTCTAGCGTGTAAATACGTATCGATTTAGAGAAATTTTCACGTTTATTGCGTTGATCTAAGTCTTCTTTGGAGGACTAAAGAAGTGAGGCAACTTTGGATGTTTTACCCTTAAGAGTCGTTGTACTCAATTGCATTGTTATGACCATGCGAAGTGAGGAGCATTTTGGTAAGAAGAGAGGTTGCGGCCAGGATTATTATGATCCTCGACCAAGTCGATGACTTAGCCTGATGATTGACTGCATCACTGGGAATTTCGAGGATGTATGACACGCTATATATCTCAGGATAGAAGAACGTGTGTATGACCTTGAGGTATGTGTGTTCTGTGAGGAGTTGTGTGTTAGGCAGGACCCTACCTGTACGGAGGTACCGATGACTTATTGGGACCGAGTGTCCATTAGGGAAAGGCCGGGAGGGGTACTCATCAAGGTCCAGTAATGGTACTCAAGTCGAGGGCGAGCGACTTGGAAGAGAGAAACCGAGAATCGGAGGGAGTATCAAATCTCATGTTTTGATAATCCCTTTGCGTTTTAGTGATTTCTAGATGTTGTTTTCGAATTCCGGTGACGGAATTCTTTGTAAGGTAGATAGACTGTGATACCCCATTTGAATATGGAATAATTGGGTTATTTATTATTTATTGTCTTTATTATTATTATTATATAATTTCTTATTTGACTATTGCTATTATTATTATAAGTATTGTTGCTAAATGCCAAATTTCTCTTAATTGTTAATTGATTGTTATTATTATTATTATTAGTATTATATAATTGTCTAATGTGCCTAATTGATTTAATGTGATTAATGTGTATTACTAAATAATATTATGTGTATTATATTTAAATAAAATGTGTTATATATATATATATATATAGGGATTGGATCCAATGAGTACACATATTTAAAGTGTGAATGTGAGACCCATTCCTATCCATTAGATTGGTACATTATGTGTGGCTAAGA
>CACSLK010000984.1:8085090-8096512 GCA_902706635.1 Striga hermonthica
TTAATTATTCAATTAAACATAATGCTTAACTACCAAAATTATTTCGAACGTAAACGGTACGTCGAAAATAGTTTCGGTAATTTCGACTGAAATAACTGAAAATAATTAATTTCGAAAAATAATATCGGAACCAAAATATTATTAGTACTGATAAAAAGTCGGGATATTACACGCGGGCTGTCCGCGTGCTGCCGAGCGCTGTTGGCATGCGTTACGCGCATCACATGACTGGGTGTGTGCAAGCTAACGGAATGCCTGCACTCTACTGTCGGACGCGCTGCACACGCTACGTGCGGGCAGGGCACTACGACCAACACCTTGCCAGCCGCCCGACGACTTAATCCGACAACTGCAACTCAATTCTACTTAACATGACATAATAATAAGCTTACAAATGAATAAAACATTCGAAAGATTCTGGCTAGAAAATAAGATAGCTCGATAGGGCCTATATGGTGCCTACGGCCAATGCTACTAACCACATGAACTCAAACTTAACTCACTCATGGTCAATCTCATGTGATTACATGCTTTGTAAGCAAAATACAAACTACCTTCTTGTTAATAATACGACACTAAGGCTTGTAAGCTTGTATTGTGCCCGCATTCAAACGGAAGGTCCTCGCGTACTATACCACTTTCTTGGCTATAATTACTTTCTCTCCTACTAGCAATATGCACTTATAAAGGTGTTAAATAAGGTGGAGTACTCCCTCTCTTTCTCCGACATTACATATGTATAATATGATTGAATGTAGTAATATATGATAAGGCCATGAAGAATTGCCACTTGCCTTTGAAAAATTAGATGGTGGCATCTTAGAAGTCCTAATCATACTATGAGGTGGCATAATAAGAGGACTCCTCACCATTGACTTAACTAAACATAAAATGATAGGCATGATCTAATAATAGAGCTTAATGACCTTAACTACTACATCATGCGCGCGGATAAGCTTAGGCACAACATGGTGTATCAATTAATTTTGCTATCTGAAATAGTACAATTCTTATTCTTACAAATATATATATATATACACAATAAATACTTAACATAATTTTGAACCTTACACAAACCCGGCTAGGGTTAGCTATATTATGACCGAATTTACTTGATTTCGGTCGGGACTCGACTTCGACAATTAATTCGAATATTCTCGACATCGGATAATACGTCGATTTAAAATAATTAATCTCGATTAATAATATCTGTTTAAAAAAATAAATGTATCGGAAATTAATTATCGGAACCGATTCGGTAACTGAATATTAAACCGGATCGACCATTGACTTCAAGTCGAACTTATATCTAAATAACTTACTAACTAGACTCGAAACTTATCTTTGACGATTAATCGAATATTTTAAAATTCAATTAATACGTCAATACTTCAATAAGTAATCCCGAACTTACTATGTCCATTTATAAAAGTAAACGGACTGAGATCAATTACTAGAATTGACTCGGTTAATAAATAAAATCAACCAAATATATTTTCGACTTAACGTTAAACGTGGAACTTAACTAGCTGAATAACTTAAGCTTGAATACTATTATTGAATATTTATTAATAAAGACTAGCTTATACTCGGAAGCTAGTATCTTTCCTTTATTAATAAAAGACGGGGCGTTACAATCTATCCCCCTTAAACTATTTATGTCCTCGGAAATACTAAAACTAAAAGTATAAGCTTAACTTAAAGCTTATACTAAACTGATGGCATGAACTAAGAACTCAATATATGAACACTGGGCTTTAGACTCTGCTTCTAACTGAAGAAACAACAATTCACAAACTAGGTGAATTGTTGATTAATACTGGCTAGAATATAGACACCTTACTGATTAAAGGTGCTTCACTGATTATACTCGATACTCAAGTTACAATTCCTGAGCATACTGGATATCTCCTTCTGGAAGATTGTTGATCTTCAATACAGACTTCGGTTATAAGACCCAAGTCATTGTGGTATGCATGGAAGACTTCAGATATACGCACATGTACAAATGAGGACAACTAGCAATTTTGGTAACTACCTGTCGTGAAACCTACTCGATGACGCGGCACATCGTTCGCGGCACTATGCAATGCGACACACCTGCTCCTCATCTAGTGAGTGCGGCACGCCTGCATGCAGCACCTGGCGAACATAGCACCTGCGATGTCGATGTAGTCTGCATAACTGATCATATTTGTATCTCATGCTAGTAACATCACTGTACTAATATGCTAACACTTCGAGATCTCCCGACGTACTATGACTCGAACATAGCTTCTTTCTCTTCTTGTAACGTGCATCCTCGTATGGAAGGCTCTGGTTTGTCACCACGGCGTCGTATGTTGCTGTTGATTAGTCTTCTCTGTCACGAACGAAAGATGTGTCGTACACCGACACACTGCATCTGGTAATATTTACTTTTCCTGAGGGTAAACTAACCTCAAGAAAAGTTCATTGCAAACTAATCTTTTATGCGATTTCTCAAATTCCCTGAATTCGAGAATCGAGGAACTGAATATACTTGTGAGGAAACTTATTAGTCTTGTCTTATTAGACAGACCATCCTCAACTTTCACATAACTGACTAACTCTTACTTGACTTCTAGCAATTCTCCCGAGACATTTAACTGTTAGTCTTGGAATTTGGACTGATACTCACTATCTTACTGAGGTCTGATAAGGTCTGACTTCAAGTTCCCCGGGTAAATTTGGACTAATGATCTGTATTACAGATCTCCATATTTAACCTGGCTAGTAACTATTATACGCCGACCTTAACTCATGAGCGTTGACTTCTGACTAAGTACTATAAAGGACTATCCCATTATCAACTGTCCCGCAAGTACTATAGAAATAACTGATCTTAAACTTTGCCAACTATAATTCAGAGTATCTAACTGGTAAGATACCCGACTTACTAACCCTAAAGGTTGTTACTTTTCGAAACTGTACTGCTCCGGTCTAGCTTCAAGCCTCCATGGTAACCCGGAATAATGACTCTTATTTCAAGTCGTCATGATATACCTGGCCTAGTTTCTTATTTCAAGCCGCCATGGTATCACGCCATAATGACTCTTATACACTGGAAACCGTTACTTATGATATTCCTTTCATAAATAAACAATCGCTAGCGTCAGAATTTAGCTTTGAACTGGGTCTACTGGTCTGACTTAGGAAATTGGAGTCTGTTCCTTGATCTGGATCAAGGAAATCCTCTCTGGATTGTGTCAACTAAGTGGTAAAAATGGCAATATCTGATAGAAAAATGTTTGAGAAACATGTATGGTAAGATTTGTACTACTTAATAGTTCACAAATTTCATGATGAGTTGCTAAATTATCCCGAGAAAACTAGAGTCGAATTATCGGATAAACTGAAATAAATCGACTACATCTTGAAAAATACTTTATTACTAACTCAAGCATCGATACTGATTTCTAGGTTACATCTCTGACACCTTACTGAGCATAGACTTAGGCATTTGTTTAGATATATAAACTGTAAGTCAGTATTTACCCGGTAGTCGGCGAGGCGTTAACGTGGCGTGGTCGGGTTTTCTGAAATTTTCTAACATAATAAAGTATTCAGATACACAAAACGTGCTTTGGTACCAATTGTAACACCCCGCTAGCTTATTAAAATCAGAGTCAAATTTTCGCAAATTCTTTTCTAAAAATACGTATCAGTTTGCGAAATCGTGATTCCGAATGCTATTGAAAAACCTTTCTTTTCTGAAAATCCGATATCTTTTCTAAGTTAAATCTGTCATGAAAAGCGGATATAATTAATCAAACAAGCATGTAATACTGTATAAAATCTGACTGATAATCAGATCAAAAGCTGGAAAATCAACATGCGAGTTTGAAAAGTTAAACATGTCAGCGGAAGTAAAAACGTGGCAAAACATATATATATATATATATATATATATATATATATATATACAGAACAAAAATCTGCAAAATGATATATATAATCAAACCCACGACCACCAGCTCAGCTCACTCCTCTGGACCGACCCTGTGACCTGAAAAAGATAATATAGTGGGGGCGTGAACACTAAAAGTGACTGTGCTCCGCAGAAACTTATAGTTAAATAAAACAGTAATAATAATTGCAATATCATGATCAATGGCATATATAAATTTGTGTCTATGTCCATTACTGGCTGATCAATAGTATATAAACTGCTACTGGATCAGATATTGAATATGTCGGCTGTATCAGGACCCATGTGCACACACTAGTGGGCAAATTACGCCACTATAACTCAGAATGGATTTACGGCACCTGAACCGGCCACCATTCTAAGCAAAAACTGGATATACATACCTTGAACATGATAGCAATAATTATACTCAAATGTAGTACTCAGTCTAAGTCCCCACCTGAACTACTGGTATGAAAGTGTAAGCGCGGCTGGCTGATCAAACTTTAAAAATATATAAATAAATAAATACTAAGTATTATGCTCAGACTGACTAAAAATAACTGCTAAGATGCTCGACTCGAACTAAATATTTAACTGGATTTACTTGAACAATCTCGGGTTCTAACTTAATTGATATTAAAATCTGAACTGAAGTAGCCTGATAAACTGAACTGACTGGACTCAAAATAAACTGAAATCCTGAAGGACCGGGTCAATGAGTCCTGAACTGCTTAAATAACCGGTCTGTACCGGCCGGTTCACTGGCTGGCCAGACCGCCTGCTCGCTGTGGTCGGGCGGTTGACCACTGACTTAGGCCAAGCAACACAGTCCCGCGCAGGGCCTGCTGATGCCCTGGCGCGGTGGCACGTGCGCACTGGGCGCGGCCTGGGTGCTGCTGGCGCCGACCTGTGCGTGACTGGCGCCCACCAAGTTCCGTTAGGCACGACTGGAGGCGAATGGCTGCAGACGGGCGAGACAAGCGATAGCCCGTGCATGACTGGGCGTGACTTGAGTGCTGGCGGGTGCGACTGGCACAACGCGTACGCAAGGGATGGCCATCGAGTGCTGCTGTGCACTGTCGACAGCAACTGGGCACTGGGACACGCGACTGGCCACTACCGAGCATGCTGGCTACGACACTGGTGCGTACTAGCACTGCCGGGCACTGCTGTGCACCACGAACAGGCAACTGGGTACGCTGGCTACACTGCTCGCGCGCACTATTGCGACTGGTTCCATACGGCCGCTGTCGGGCGACCCTGACGGAACACGGCACTTGGGCGTGCTGCTGGGCACTGGCCGAGGCCTGCTACGCACGCTGGCGCGGCTAAGCGCTTCGGGCGCTGCCTACGCTCGCTACGCGCTGCGGGCGTTGGGCGCACGCAGTCCGACAGTGCGCTGCCGAGCGGTGTCGGCATACGCTGTGCACATCTACGCGCGCGGGCTGTTCGCGTGATGAAGGATCGTGTGTTTGTTCCACTCGCTTTCCTCGAACAAAGCCTCGCCATGACTTGCTCTCAAAGATAGGTGTGATCGACTCGGTTATTAACCTAACTCTCTCACGATACTTGAGTTCACTTGGTAATTGGCCTCGCTCTCTCGATTTTGAACTAGCTCGGGTCTTAGCCTCACTAATTCGATTTGTATGATCGAACTCTCACGAATCCTAACACACGGATGAACAAACGTTCTATTCTATTCAACTCATGATATTTCTGGACATCAAAAACATTGAGGGCAGACCCCTATTTATCGATCCTAAATTACTCTAATCCTACTCCAACTAGAACTCCTAACTCATGCAAGAATATAAATCCTTAGGCAACTAAATATCCAAACATCTTCTACTACCATGAAATCCTAAATCTACTAGATCTTCTGATTACATTGCTTGCACTCCAATCCTCTTGCTTGCACTCCAAGTGAAACCCAAGACCCCTAGCCGCCCTCTTGCACGCCGCCCACCAGTTCTAGGCCTTGGCCCGCATCCGCCCACGCGTCGCCGTTCGTGCACGTTCTGCGTCTGCCGCCCGTCTGCCACGCGTCCCAGCCCTAATCCTCCAAGGAGTCTGCTTGAGTGCGCCTTGGCTTTTCCTATTCCTACTAGGAATATGCTCTCGGCTACGTTTCCTGATCTTCCGAGGATTACTCCCGTCACAAATCTTTCACGCGCGTTCCGGCACTCAGTTGCATTTTCTATTCCTGCGGGATTTAGTATTCGCGCCTTTCCTATTCCTACGAGGATTAGGCTTGCCCCTTGTTCTTGCATTGTGCCTCACGCGTGTCGCCTTGCGCCCCGCGTTCGTCGTCCAGCGTGGTCCGCTCGCTCGGCCATGCCTCACACTCACTCGCATGCCTATGCACACTCGCTATCCGTCCACCGCTACCCTTCGTGCGTGCTAATGCTCGCGCATTGCCCGTCCATCTGCAGCAGCCTCCTTCGCGCGCTAACCAGCCAACATCCACCCCCTGCGCGCCACTTCACCTATCTTCCAAGCGCCATGCGCGTCCGCACCAATGCGCGTGTGCGCGCCCTTGCTTAATGCACCTCTCCGTCGACTACGTCGCATTCGCGTGGACTTGTGCCGCTTCTCATGTGCTTGAGTGCCTCGCATACGAGCTTGTACCCATCTCTTAGGCCATGCGTGCGTCGTTTTGGCCTTTCTTCCAGTCTCATCGGGTCGTCTCGGCTCTTGGACCTTCTCGTCGTCGGGCCTCGAAACCTACTTTTGTATCACCGCGCGCTGCCGAACGCTGTCAGCATGTGTTACGCGCATCACATGACTGGGTGTGCGCGAGCTAACGGAACTCCTGCACTCTACTGCCGGACGCGCTGCACACGCTACGTGCGGGCAGGGCACTCCGATCGGCACCTTGCCGGCCGCCTGGCGACTTAATCTGACAACTACAACTCACTTCTACTTAATATGACATAATAAGCTTACAAATGAATAAAATGTTCGGAAGATTCCAGCTAGAAAATAAGATAGCTCGGTAGGGCCTATATGGCGCCTACAACCAATGCTACTAACCACATGAACTCAAACTTAACTAACTCATGGTCAATCTCATGTGATTACATGCTTTGTAAGAAAAATACAAACTACCTTCTTGTTAGTAATACGGCACTAAGGCTTGTAAGCTTCTATTGTGCCCGCGTTTATTCGGAAGGTCCTCACGTACTATACCACTTTCTTGGCTATGATTATTTTCTCTCCTACTAGCTATATGCACTTATAAAGTTGGTAAATAATATGGAGTACTCCCCTCTTTCTTTACATATATATATATATAATATTATTAAATGTAGTAATATATGATAAGGCCATGAAGAATTGCCACTTGCCTTTGAAAAATTAGATGGTGGCATTTTAGAAATCCTAATCATCCTATGAGGTGGCGTAACAAGAGGACTCCTCACCATTGACTTAACCCGACATAAAAAGATAGGCATGATCTAATAATAGAGCTTAATGACCTTAACTACTACATCATGCGCGCGGATAAGCCTAGGTACAACATGGTGTATCAATATATATATATATATATATATATATATATATATATATATATATATATACACTAAATACTTGGGTTAGTTATATTATGACCGAACTTACTCGATTTCGGTTAGGACTCGACTTCGACGATTAATTTGAATATTCTCGACTTCGGATAATACGTCGATTTAAAATAATTAATCCCGATAAATAATATCCGTTTAGAAAAATAAACGTATCGGAAATTAATTATAGGAAATGATTCGGTTACTGAATATTATACCGAATCGACTATTGACTTAAAGTCGAACTTATATCTAAATAACTTACTAACTGGACTCGAAACTCATCTTTGATGATTAATCGAATATTCTAAAATTTGATTAATACGTCAATACTGGAATAGGTAATCTCAAACTTACTATGGACATTTATAAAAATAAACGGACTGAGATTAATTACTAGAATTGACTCGGTTAATAAATAAAATCAACCGAATATATTTTCGACTTAACATCGAACTTGGAACTTAAATAGCTGAATAACTTCTCGAATACTATTATTGAACATTTATTAATAAAAACTAGCTTATACTCGGAAGCTTGTATCTTTCCTTTATTAATAAAAGATGGGGCGTTACAAGTCAAGCCTTGTGCGTTGAATTGAACAGAAGCCGTGAAGACTAATGCATGTGTAGGAGATTGAGATATCGTCCAAGGAACGAGTAGACCGATCAGACACCGTGTGAACATTATGAGCCGTGAAGGTGAGGCATATTGTGGGGTTAAGGTACGAATATGTGTGGATTATATGCTGATATTCATGCCTAGTGGATTGGATTAAAATGCGTATGATCATTTAAATTTGATTAAGTCTCGATGTGTTTAGTGTTGTTATGTGATTGTTAACAACAATTATGGAAATGATTTGTTACGTAGTTTGAATTATTTGGACGTTAAACATGCAACCAAAACACAACGATGGCCCCGGTCCGAGGTGAAGGTGTCGAGTTTTTTTATATATATCTGGCCAATGTTCACTAATCGATCCCTTTACAAGAATATGGATGTACTATTTATAGTAACTTTTTTGGCTCGTACTTCGAGGTGTACGGTAGCTTTTTCTTGTAAAGTAGCTTTTGGTGGGCGGCCATGTGAGTGGGTCCCACATGAATGATGACGGATCTTGTGATGTGTGAGGCTTGTGCGTAGGCGCCTTGTCACTAGCTTCGGGAGTAGTGACATCGGTTCATGGAGATTTCGGTTTATAATGACCTCGGCTCGGGATGACCTCAGTGCGATGATCACTTCGGTCTTCTATGGTTAGATCGGTTTAGTATGCGGACCGGGATGAATGTTGACCATGTCGGTGTTGATAATAACCCGTCTAAAGTGAAGTTTGAGGTTGGTAATCTCAGATTACCGAATCAGATGATAACAGAGAGGCCCCCAGTATCGGCGGGCATACGAAGTGATGGTCGTCGGTACTGCCAAACGGATGGAGACTCCGAGTCGGTAATAAGCTGTAGGGTGGAAATTCCCGTTCTGACGTGCTCGTATATACGAAGTGACCGAAGTGGGTTATATTATCCGGGGTGAAGGCCATATTCCGAGGTGAGAACACATGGCGGAATTTTGCATAAATTCTTGGCGATGCTGGGTCGCAACGGTCTGGTATTAAATGAGCAGTGTGAAGGGTCGCATCGTAATGGTAATAATTGAAGTAACAGTCACTTTTAATAGGGTGCCATGTGTGCTGTAGGTGATTTCAGGCGAAAGGTTGTGTCGTTTGATATGGGGGGTCGCGTTGATTGCACGCGCCCCCAATCAGAAGCCCTAACGGTCGATAATACAGACTATAAATACCCCTCTGTAAAATGCGAGTAAGTTTTTCTGCCATTTCTATTATCTTCGAATTTGCTAGTACTTTTACTTTCCATCAACCTCTTGAGCGCTTGTGAGTTATTCTTGCGTGTGATTCCGTCGATTCGATTGACATCAAATTCTTGGGTAAGCCCGATTTTTGTTTTTGGTATTTGTTCCTGCGTTTTAATTTCTTTGTTAATCTCATGGCGTCAAAGGGTAAGGGTAAGGTCGTTGCGAGTTCTTCGAGTACTAAATTGGTCCCGCTTGAGGTGTATCATGATTCGGAGTTGGTCGAACTGGCTTTCGAATATCATCGGTGGGATCCAATGTTAGTGAGGCACCTAGATATCAAACCTAACGACGAGGACGGCGATAGTGTGGTGGAGAAGAACGCGGCGAATCTTGAAGAACATTGGAGGAAGCCGGTGAGGAGATGGCCTAATCCTGCGATCGATTTTGAAGGGGAGCCCAGCATTTTGACGGATGCCAACGTGGTGATTATTAGAGGTACGCTGTAAAAGCGATGTTTTGCAGTTTCTATCAATTCCATTTTGATCTGGCAATCATATTTCGGTCAAAGTACATATGTTTGCAGTTTATTTATTTACGCAATACATACTCCATGTCTTATATTGAGATAGTGTGGTTCGAAGAGTTTCGAACAGAAAGATTACCTATCGGTTCCTTATAAGACTAAACTATTGGTTCACAGTCTAGACTGGCAGTGAGACCCCACATGGAAAAGACTGTAGTGTTTTCTCGATTTAGTTGGTCTTTGACTGAAGGATTACACTAGCACTTAGGTTAAGTGTTGAACAGGACCACGGAAGGATAAAGATATGAGACTCACTGACCGTTGTCGTAACCTAGACCTTCAGTGATTGATGCGTTGTCTTAAGCTGTAAGATAATATAAAATAGGCATATATTTTTATTTCTTATTTATTTGATTTACGAAGTGATTCCCTTTTAATAGGATGACATACGAGATATTTTGGTAAGTAAGAATAATTATATGATGTGCTATTATAGATTATTTACAGTCACTATGTTCCAGTGAGCTGGATTGATGACGTCCTCGAAATGAGCTCAGAAAGGAACATTATGTTAAACCCTGCAGGTAGACGATTGTCTGACATAATGGTTAAAGGCTGAGTGGTACTAATTTCGGAAATGAATAAGAAGTTGATTAATTATTTTGTCAGTAATTTAATTAATCAACGGACGTTATATCTTAAACATAGGGAGATAAATCGATCAATCAGATTAATATTATTTAATCATGGAGGCTCGATTTTATTGGTAAAATAGTGGCTACATGGGGAGAGCTATAATACTACTCTAGTGGGATGTTTTATTATTTTATTCATTAAATAGGAATTAATTTTATTCCATATTAATTAATTAATTTGGAGAATAAAATTCCTACTAGAATCTTCTCTTGGGATTAGAAGACTTGGGTGTCTTCTAGAAGATGAAGATTAGTGGGAAATATATTTCCTACATTATATTATTAATTGGAGTAAAATTAGGTTTCTTAAATTATGAATTAATTTTATTCCATAGTTTTTAATTTAATTAAGAAAGATATTCCTACAAGGATCTTCTCTATTGTTAGGAGACTTAGGAGTAATCTAGAAGGAGAAGATTAGTAGGAGATTTCCTTCCTACATTAAGTTAGTATTGGAGTAGAATTAGGTTTCCTTAAGCTTAATGGAATAAGCCCATATTTAGCACCTCCTTAAGGTCCCTAATGGAGCCTATAAATACACCATGTCCCAACCTCTCCTACAATGTTGTCTTGACCGATTTTCTCATCTACATACATGTGAAAATTACTTTATTCGAGAGTTAGGGAGATCCGATTAAACGCTCCACCAAGTTTAATCGAAATAGGTGTTTAGATAATCCATTAGAAGACTTTTTGGTACAATTGATTGAGCTTTCTAATATATATATTCGGTCATCATCTCCATCGTGTCACCACCGTCCTCCGCCGTGAACCACCGCCGGAGATTGTCAAACGCTGTCGGAAGTCAGTCGAGCCTAGCCGATCGCAGCCGCGAGTCGTCGCTGTTAGAGGTATGCTGTAAAAGCTGTGTTTTGCAGTTTCTATCAATTCCATT
>CACSLK010000984.1:8099635-8138451 GCA_902706635.1 Striga hermonthica
ACAGAACCCAAAAGTCGCACGCCGCCGCGCATCAGCCAGGCCCGACACCAACTCCCAGCAGCGTCCGCGAGCGACGCCCGTGAGGTCCCAGCCGCTCCAGCTCGTTGCAGATCACCCGCGCATCTCACCAGTCGCCGCCTGTGCATCCCTAGCGCACACGGTGCAACACGCGCGACCATCCACGAACGTCCCTGCTGCCTTGCTCCGCACGCCGCATGTTCCCAGATGCCCAGCGCTAGTCCGCATCAGCATAGGAGAAGCGCACCGCGTGCACGCACTCGCCCGAGGCTGCCAGCGCCCGTCCGCGAAGCCTGCTCCCCGCACGTCCACGACACGCACCCTGCCAGCAGTCCGCGACCGTTCTTGAGACCCACGTACACGCACGATCCGCGCCCGACACGCACGACATGCCCGCTGCACCAAACGCCCGAGACAGTGCTGCCGTGTGATCAAGGCTTTGTTTGTCGTGTTGATTAGAATCGAAAAAAGGCCAAACCTATCCGCCTATTAGATTGTGGTGTTCAGATGAACATCATCAACAGTACTCTATATCGTCTCAGAGTCGGCAAATATTTTAAAAGGTAAACGTCCATATCCTAACTATAGATTCCGCTGCGTTAGGATTTATTTTGATAAAGTTCAATACTGTGTATGTTGTTTGACGTTCCTAACAGAACCCAACAGCTAGTATTAGAGACCAGGCTTAATGCAAACTCGTGCACAGTTTGAATTTTGGACTTTGCCTGTCTACATGAATTATGTGCGTACGGACGCAGCGGCATAGTAGATTAGAAATTGCAATAAGTTTTTGCAGGTGTTTCGAATCCGACTATTGTGGCCCGTATTTATGGATTTTAATTCATGTTGAATGTATGCGGTTTTTAAAGCCTTGGACATGTCAAGGAATTTTGGGTTGGTGAATGCTTGTAATAAATTATTCGCGCGGTGGGACACCGCATAGTTTATTGCTTTCATAGAAACTCATGTACGGCTCCTGCGTAGGTCATAGGATGAATTATGTAATTGTTGTTTATATTATTCATTATTTATCTGGCGGGCGTGGACCAACCTTGACGGGCGAGGCATAAACACGTACACGGATGCCATGGTGAAGATCCAATTGCGACTTTCTCGGAGACGACCAATTCAGTGGGAGTCACTGCGAAAGAAGGAGTTCCAATACCTGAAACGGAGGACACACTCGACAAGGAAAGGACTGTGTTTTCTCCGTAACATTGGAGATTGATTAATGGCCGTGACAGTTGGATTATAGTTCCTAGTTTATTATTGCTCATTAATCATGCATGTTTTACGTGATTGCTTTTGTGCAAATACAAACATGTTAAGAAAATCCCATAAAATAAAAATTATATTAAGTGTGTAATGGGTTGAAATAAATTACATCCAAGGCCTCCATTATAGGTTTGTCAGTGAAGTGATTTAATTCAAGCCCATAGGACGTTTTATTTCACAGTTCACAAGGACGAATCTCATTCGGGATGGTTATAGTGAGCTATTTCAAAAGCGTACGGGTCACCCAAAGGTGGACGTATAATTTTGGTAGTAAACATAGTACCAGTTAATGGGTTATGCTTAAAGTGCAAATAATTACTATAGTCCCAAAGGACAAGGTCGTTTTTATTCTTTTAAAAAGTTAATTGCACTGGCCAAAAGATGAAACCGACTATTAGTTAAGTACTGCTCGACAGTATGTTAAGGTAATGGGATTTATCCCTCCTCTTGCGAATGTTTGAACCGTAAACGTCCACACTCAGTGGCCTGCGGGGATTCGGTGTTTTGAGGTGTTGGTGAATTTATTCAAATGTTGTTTAATGGGATCAATATTTGATGTATAAATTCAAAACTGCTTGACTGAGTAAAGACTATGTTTGCATGATCCCAGCAATTCAAAATGTCTTTCAATCCGTTGTCCGTAATTCTCAAAGAAAACAAACTTGTTGGTCCAAATTATATTGACTGGAAAAGGAACTTGGATATAGTGTTAACTGTTGAAGGGTACAAATTTGCAACTGTTGAGGCTTGTCCGGCTGTGCCTGCTGACAATGCACCAGACCAAGAGAAAGAGGAGTATGCTCGGTGGAAAAAGGCTGACGAGATGGCGAAGTGTTACATCTTGGCATCTTTGTCAAATGGACTTCACCATCAACATCAGTCTATGAACACTGCAGCGGATATGCTACTCAATCTCAAGGAATTATTTGGTCATCAGTCGCGGGCTGCCCGACAAGAGGCCATGAGGGTTCTGATGAACATGACCATGCGCGAGGGCACTCCCGTAAGGGAGCATGTTCTTGCTATGATGGCCCAGCTGAATAAGCTGGAGGTTCTTGGGGCTTTTATTGATGGGGAAACCCAGGTCGATATAGTGCTCCAGTCTTTGCCGAAGAGCTTCGAGCAATTCCAGTTGAATTACAACATGAATAAGATGTTGATAACTCTTCCAGAACTTATTGCTGAGCTTCAGGCGGCAGAGGGTCTGTTTCGTCAGAAGACCCAAGCCATGGTGGTCCAGCGGGGAGAAGCTTCCACTTCTAAGGCTCCTAAGGGAAAGAAGAAGAAGAAGTCCGCAGAAAAGGGCAAAGCGGTCATGAGTGACGCGCAACCTCGACAAAAGGAAAAGAAGCCGAAAGGCAAGTGCTACAACTGTCAGCAGAAAGGACACTGGAAGGCAAACAACCCTCTTCCCAAGAAACCCGAAAAAGGTACTCCTTTTGCTTTAGTCGTTGAAACATGTTTAGCGGTGTTATCTACCAGTACCTGGTGTGTAGATACAGGGGCCACTGATCATTTCTGCAATTCGTTGCAGGGGTTCCAGGAAACCAAGCGACTTAGGGAAGGAGAAGTTACCATCTACTTGGGTGATGCTAGTAGAGCGTCAGCAGTTGCAGTGGGAGACGTCTTATTTAGATTTTGGCTTAGATAGGTTTCTAGTTTTGAAAGATTGTCTTTATGTTCCCAGTTTTAGAAAGAATTTGATTTCAGTTTCTAAGTTGTTTATGAACGGTTTTTCCGCTACGTTTGATAATAAAGTTGTTATTCGTTTTGGCAAAAAGTTCATATGCTCTGGTTCATTGGTTGAAAATCTATACATTCTAGAATCTAAGTCGTCTCCACTGCAACAAAAACAATTATTTAATTCATCATCTAATCTGAATAAGAGAAAGGAACCTTCTAAAATGAACAAAACATATCTTTAGCATCTAAGACTTGGTCATATTAACCTTAAGAGGATTCAAAGGTTGGTAGCAGACGGACCCTTAGGGTCGTTGGAAGTCGAGGCTTTTCCAACTTATGAGTCTTGCCTGGAAGGTAAAATGACTAAGAGGACTTTTAGTTCAAAGGGGCATAGAGCTGAAGATGTGTTAGGGCGAGTTCATTCCGATCTATGTGGTCCTATGAGTATTCAAGCGAGAGGTGGTTTCGAGTACTTCGTTATGTTTATCGATGATTACTCGAGATATGGGTACATTTTCCTTCTGCATCGCAAGTCTAAATGCTTTGAGAAGTTCTTGGAGTATAAGGCAGTTGTGGAGAAGTAGTTAGGAAAAAGTATCAAGTCATTACGATCAGATCGTGGTGGCGAATATCTCTCGAATGAATTTAGGAGCTACTTAACGGATAATGGGATTACGTCCCAGCTGACTGCGCCTGGCACGCCTCAGCAGAACGGAGGAACAAGACTCTTATGGAAATGGTTAGGGCAATGATGAGTTATAGTAGTTTACCAGATTCGTTTTGGGGATATGCCCTAGAAACAACGGAATACATTCTGAATAGAGTACCTTCTAAATCAGTACCGTCTACACCATTGGAGTTGTGGTCTGGGCATAAGCCTTGTCTAAGACATCTCAGGATTTGGGGTAGCCGAGCACATGTGCTGAGAACCGATACTGATAAGTTAGAACCGTGATCAGAAGTAAGGCTGTTTGTGGGATATTCTGAGGAAACGAAAGGTGGTCTATTTTATAGTCCTGAGGAACAGAAAGTAATCGTTAGCACGAATGCTAGGTTCTTGGAAGAAGACTATGTCTTAGATCATAAGCCCAGTAGTAGACATGTTCTTGAGGAGTTAAAGGGAGTGAGTACTTCAATACCGAGTGCACTAGATGTTACACCACAAAGTACTGCAACACGTATCGCTGACGATGCACCTAAGTAGGTAGTATCTCGTCATAGTGGGAGGGTTGTCCGGCAGCCCGAACGGTTCATGGGTCTGGGAGAGTCTTCTAAGGCCGTCCCAGACATTCTTGAATCTGACCCATGGACATACAATGAGGCAATCCAAGATCGGGACGCAGAGTCTTGGCAAAAGGCGATGAAATCTGAAATAGAGTCAATGGACACTAATCAGGTCTGGGATCTTATAGAGACACCCAGTGGCGTTCGCGCCATTGGATGCAAGTGGGTCTATAAGAGAAAGAGAGGATCATATGGGAAGGTTGAGACCTTCAAAGCTAGGCTTGTTGCGAAAGGGTACACTCAGAAAGAAGGGATCGGTTATGAGGAAACCTTTTCGCCGGTAGCCATGCTCAAATCCATCAGGATTCTCTTGGTTGTGGCTGCTCATATGGATTATGAGATTTGGCAAATGGATGTTAAGACCGCTTTCCTTAACGGGAATTTGGACGAGGACATCTATATGCAGCAACCAGAAGGATTCATTGCAAAGGGCCAAGAGAATCTGGTCTGCAAGTTGAAGAAGTCAATTTATGGGCTAAAGCAGGCTTCGAGGTCTTGGAACATCCGTTTTGACGAGGTTGTCCAATCGTATGGATTTACCCAATGTCCGGATGAACACTGTGTGTACAAGAAAAGTGATGGAAACGTGGTGGTGTTTCTAGTGCTGTACGTGGATGATATTCTTCTCATTGGAAACAGTATGAAGATGTTGTCAGATGTAAAGGTATGGTTATCCAAGCAGTTTGATATGAAGGATTTGGGTGAAGTAGGACATGTTCTCGGAATCAAGGTCATTCGCAACCGAGAGAAGAGAAAGTTGTGCCTATCCCAATCCACATACATAGACACTGTTCTAAAGCGTTTTAACATGCAGGATTCCAAGAAAGGGGATTTGCCCTTTCGACATGGAATACCTCTATCTAAGAGGATGTCCCCGAAGACGCCTCAAGAGATAGAGGACATGAAGGCAGTTCCTTATGCATCGGCAGTAGGAAGCCTCATGTATGATATGTTGTGCACGCGACCTGATATTTGTTATGTCGTGGGCATGGTAGCAAGATATCAGAGTAATCCAGGACCGGAACATTGGTCTGCGGTAAAGCATATACTCAAGTACCTTCGTAGGACTAAGGAGTACATGTTGATTTACCAGGCAGATGAGTTGCTTCCGTTGGGTTACACCGATTCTGACTTCCAGGCAGACCGGGACGAAAGCAAGTCAACCTCAGGGTTTGTGTTTACTTTAGGAGGAGGAGCCATAGTATGGAGGAGTGCCAAGCAGAAATGCGTGGCGGACTCAACCATGGAGGTCGAGTATGTAGCAGCCTCAGAGGCAGCGAAAGAAGTTGTCTTGCTCAGGAATTTTTCCTCGACCTTGATGTGGTGCCGAGTTTGCCCGCTGCAATCACAGTGTTTTGTGATAACAGCGGAGCAGTAGCAAATTCGAAAGAACCACGAACTCATAAAGCGAGTAAACACATAGAGCGCAAGTACCACCTGATACGAGAAATCGTTGGACGAGGAGAAGTCGTTGTTGCCAAGATACAATAAGAGGACAACCTAGCAGATCCTTTTACGAAGCGCCTACCGGCGAATGTCTTTACGAGACACGTAGAAGGAATAGGAGTCAGATGTTAGGGCAACATAGTCGACTAGTCTTTGCGAATTAGATTGAAAGAAATTGTGGTTATTTTTTTTAGCCATGAGCTTATAAAGCATAAGTGGGAGATTGTTAGAGGCATGCTGTAAAAGCGATGTTTTGCAGTTTCTATCAATTCCATTTTGATCTGGCAATCATGTTTCGGTCAAAGTACATATGTTTGCAGTTTATTTATTTATGCAATACATACTCCATGTCTTATATTGAGATAGTGTGGTTCGAAGAGTTTCGAACAGAAAGATAACCTATCGGTTCCTTATAAAACTAAACTATTCGTTCACAGTCTAGACTGGCAGTGAGACCCCACTTGGAAAAAGACTGTAGTATATTCTCGATTCAGTTGGTCTTTGACTGAAGGATTACACTAGCACTTATATTAAGTGTTGAACAGGACCACGGAAGGATAAGGATATGAGACTCACTGACCGTTGTCGTAACTTAGACCTTCAGTGATTGATGCGTTCTCTTAAGCTGTAAAATAATATAAAATAGGCATATATTTTTATTTTTTATTTATTTGATTTACCAAGTGATTCCTATTTTAATAGGATGACATACGAGGTATTTTGGTAAGTAAGAATAATTATATGATGTGCTATTATAGATTATTTACAGTCACTATGTTCCAGTGCGCTGGATTGATGACGTCCCCGAAATGAGCTCAGAAAGGAACATTATCTCAAACCCTGCAGGTAGACGATTGTCTGACATAATGGTTAAAGGCTGAGTGGTACTAATTTCGGAAATGAATAAGAAGTTGATCAATTATTTTGTCAGTAATTTAATTAATCAACGGACTTATATCTTAAACATAGGGAGGTAAATCGATCAATCAGATTAATATTATTTAATCATGGAGGCTCGATTTTATTGGTAAAATAGTGGCTAAATGGGTGAGCAATAATATTACTCTAGTGGGATGTTTTATTATTTAATTCCATTAAATAGGAATTAATTTTATTCCATATTAATTAATTAATTAGGAGAATAAAATTTCTACTAGAATCTTCTCTTAGGATTAGGAGACTTGGGAGTCTTCTAGAAGATGAAGATTAGTGGGAAATATATTTCTTACATTATATTATTAATTGGAGTAAAATTAGGTCTCCTAAATTAGGAATTAATTTTATTCCATAGTTATTAATTTAATTAGGAAATATATTCCTACAAGGATCTTCTCTATTGTTAGGAGACTTAGGAGTCTTCTAGAAGGAGATGATTAGTAGGAGATTTCCTTCCTACATTAAGTTAGTATTGGAGTAGAATTAGGCTTACTTAGGCCTAATGGAATAAGCCCATATTTAGCACCTCCTTAAGGTGCCTAATGGAGCCTATAAATACACCATGTCCCAACCTCTCCTACAATGTTGTCTTGGCCGATTTTCTCATCTACATACACGTGAGAATTACTTTGTTCGAGAGTTAGGGAGATCCGATTAAATGCTCCACCATGTTTAATCGGAATAGTTGTTTAGGTAATCCATTAGAAGGCTTTTTGGTACAATTGATTGAGCTTTCTAATATATATATATTCGGTCATCATCTCCATCGTGTCACTGCCGTGAACCACCGCCGGAGATCGTCAACCGCTGCCGGAAGTCAGCCGAGCCTAGCCGATCGCAACCGCGAGTCATCGCACGCCGCCACGCATCAGCCAGGCCCGACGCCAACTCCCAGCAGCGTTCACGAGCGACGCCTGTGAGGTCCCAGCCGCTCCTGCTCGTTGCAGATCACCCGCGCATCTCACCAGTCGCCGCCTGCGCATCCCCAGCGCACACGGTGCAACTCACGTGACCATCCACGAACGTCCCTGTTGCCTTGCTCCGCACGCCGCGTGTTCCCAGACACCCAGCGCTAGTCTGCATCGGCATAGGAGAAGCGCACTGCGTGCACGCACACGCTCGAGGCTGCCAGCGCCCGTCCGCGAAGCCTGCTCCCCTCACGTCCGCGACACGCACCCTGCCAGCACTCGCCCGCGTCACGCCAGCAGTCCGCGACCGTTCTTGAGACCCGAGTACACGCACGATCCGCGCCCGATGCGCACGACCTGCCCGCTGCATCCGACGCCCGAGACAGTGCTGCCGTGTGATCAAGGCTTCGTTTGATGTGTCGATTAGAATTGACAAAAGGCGAAACCTATCCGCCTATTAGGTTGTGGTGTTTAGACGAACTTCATCAACGGTACTCTACATCGTCTTAGAGTTGGAAAAAATTTTAAAAGGTAAACGTCCATATCCTAACTATAGATTCCGCTGCATTAGGATTTATTTCGATAAAGTTCAATACTGTGTATGTTGTTTGACGTTCCTAACAGAACCCAACAGTGATGCTCTGGGAACAAATTCGAATCCCGCCCTCGGTGAAGATTTTCGCCCCTTACCCTGGTGAGAGGATAACTAGCCCTCCTCCGGGCTGTGTTGGCATTTTTGCGGAAAGCCTGAGGTCGGGACTAAGGTTTCTATTGTCGAGTTTGATAACAAAGTATCTCGGTAGTTGGGGATTACCTTTGTTCCAGATAACGCCGAATAGCTAGAAAAAAATTATCGGCTTGATGGTTCTCCTACACGAGAGAGGTGAGAGTCTCCCGTTGTGCGAAGAAATAAGATGCATTTATGCTTTCAAAAAGAGCTCGAAGAGGAGAGTGGCGGAGACTTCATGTTGTTTTTTTGCCGGGGCAAAGCCTCAATATGTTCTTCAGGTCGGTGAAATAATAACAAAAATCCCGGAGACCCTCCACGATTTTCAGGAGGAATGGCTATGGGTTGGTGGAGAATGGAAATCCAAAAGTTTTTTTCATGAACCTCGGATCGACGGGATGACAATTCCGATGAATATTCATTCCGGAGCAAGTGAGTTTATTTTGTTATTCACTTCATTGTTATTTTTCTAATATCGGTCTTGTTTTGTGTACTAACAGGTTGGCACTTTTCCTGTTTGTAGAGAAAGAGACAAAGCAGAAGGAGCCGAAACTCAGTCCAGAATTCTGCGGGAAATTACTTGTGCTTGCTGGCTTGGACAAAGATATTCACGATTATAGGACGCTCGTAGTAGATTCGAAACTTGAGGCTGCTGGCATGTCCCCTGGGGTTTCAACTTCTAGATTTGATCCCGGTAAAACACATTAATTTCTTCTTTTTGACGAGTACTTTGGGTATGATCGTGGTAATCATTTCTTAATGTATATGTCTTATGTTTTTTGTGCAGTATACTACCCGTTACTCGGATTTTCTGGATACCGAACTGTCAAGGACGCCAAAGACTTTAGGTGTCGTTATCCGAATAAGGATCTACAATCCAAGTTTGGTAAGAGCCGAGACTTGCGATTGACTAATGCCATGAGGAGAGACTTAGTGTGAGCATTGGTGAAGAGGACTGCATCGAGAAAGTCAGCCAACGTCGGTACCGGTGCGACGTCGGTAGTGAACTTGGGGAAGACAAGGTCTCCACAAGAAGTGACGTCATCCGAGGTGCCACCAATTATTGATGCAACGACGATTAATCAAGCAGAGTCTGAGGAAAGTATGGCGGCGAACGAATTTGCTCTGGCTGAGCTAGTGCATACTGAAATGCCGACGGGAGAATTGGAGAAGCCGCAATCACCTCCGAGGTCGGTGGACACTGCAGAACTAGTGAAAAAGAAGAAGAGAAAGTTGGTCAAGTTTTCTACTGGAGAAGCTTCTACTGCTCTGGAAAAAAGGTCAAAAAGAAAGCATGAATCCGGTCGTCATGAAGTGGAGAAAGGAAGTGAAGGTTTTCCTTTGTTTGAGAAATCTTTTCTATCGATCGACGAAGAAAAGGCTACAAATGTGAAGGTGCCCAAAGGGGTGGTTGAGGAGTGGTTCACTACTTTTCAATCAGTCAAAGCTCCTCACATGTCGTCGAGGATCGAGATGCAAGAAAGTTCAAAAAGTGCGGCTCGTGTACCGTTGATGGTGTGGGACCCCAAGTCCGAAGTGGGAGTCTCTTCTTTGTCTAGTGTGGACAAGTTGAGCTACGCTAAGGCTTGTTTGGGTCGAGCTTTGGTAAGTTTAGTTGCTGCTGAAGATGATCATGGCCGAATAGCTGCGCAGCTGGAGGGAAAAAATAATGCCATTGTAGCACGAGATGCGATGATCGTATCTTTGAAGGAGGAGGTGGCTAAGGTTGAGGTCGATTTGAAAAATGAGATTGTCGCAAAGGATTCACAACTCGAAGTGGCAAAAAAAGATATCTCAGTATTATCCGAGGAGAAAAAAGCTCTTTAAACCGAGGTGGAAGAACTCAGGTCGCGCCTTGCCTTCGCTGAACGACATTCCCGGGCGCTGGAGGTCAAAGCCGAAGAGACTGAGGAGAAATTACTGAAGGAGAAAACTGTGCACGATGGGACTCGCAAGGAGTGTGCCGATGCCCAGGAACTCGTGGCCCGACAGCGGGATGCTCATCAAGCGGAGATAGCCAAGCTTGAACAGGAAAAGTCTGAGTATGGGACATGCATGTATGAGAACAGTTTTCAGGCAGGCAAGGACTCGGTTCCGGTGGATGTAGACCGAATTGGCGAAGAGGGGATCGAGGCTGTTGTTGAAACTGGAGTGGAAAGAGAGGCTGGTCCTGATCTTGAAATGGAAATGAACACTTGCATTAACCTTCGCTGGGTGATTGAGCGGTTTGATAACGACTTTTATGATGTAGATGAACTCAGATACTTTTTATTCCGGAAACTCGAGAAATACAACTCTGATCGGGAGATAAAGGGGATGCATATTGAGGCCGACGAGGATGAGAGGGAATTTTGTGAATGGATGCTTCACCGGGCTGATGAAATAGTCACGAATCCAGATTTACCCTTACTTACCGAAGAGAGGGAAGCTCTTCTCCAGCGTGGATGAGCTTCAGCCTTAACCAAACCATACGTGGGATTTGGATGTATTACAAGGCATCAGCAAGACCGAGTGTCGCGATGTTTACATGGGTAGAAAATATTGATAGGACCGAGCTTAAAATATTTTACATCGGTACCGAGCTGTTGCTCGAATTTCAAAAGTGAAAGTCTTTAAACTTTCATTACATCAAAAGGGTATTTTCGTTCCCTCAAAGAGGCAAAAGGAGGGTCTTTCAAAAGGGAAAGTCGGCTGTCTGACTTCGGATCATTCATTGATAGAACTTCTTTAGGAATACATCATTCCACGGGTATTGATGTGGAGTTCCATCAGGATGAGCAATTCGGTATGCTCCGCGGGGTAAGACCTCAATGATCTAGAAAGGTCCTTCCCACTTCGGTTTGAGTGGACAGGGGTCAGGGCCCATTATTCGTTTAAGGAGTAGATCGCCAACTCAGAAAGAACGGGGGTTTGAATTTCGTGTTGATGTACCTCTCGCTCCTTTGTTTGTAAGCAGCATTATTGAGTTCGGCGCTGGTATGATGTTCTTCGAGTAGGTCCATGTTTGTTGTCATATTCTCCGATTTGGATTCTTCAGTATAATGTTGAATTCGGTAAGTCGGTTCGCCGAGTTCAACCGGGGCAACAGCTTTTGAACCGTATGTTTGTGAAAACGAAGTTTTGCCTGTGGAAGTCCTTGGGGTTGTACGATATGCCCATAGGACGTGCGGCAGGTCTTCTGGCCAGGCCCCTTTTGCGGCGTCAAGACGAACTTTGTGACTATTTTTAATCAGATTATTGACGGCTTCGACTTGGCCGTTCGATTGTGGGTGATAGGGTGAAGAGTAAAAGTGTTTGATATTGTATTCTTCGCACAGAGTTTCAAGTCGCTTGCCTTTGAATTGTCGACCGTTGTCAGTGATGATAGAATTTGGTACTCCGAAGCGGCAAATGATAGATTTCCATATGAAGTCAACAACTTTCTGTTCGGTTATTGTAGCCAGTGGTTCGGCTTCAGCCCATTTGGTAAAATAATCAACCGCCACTATAGCAAACCGGACGCCGCCTTTTCTGGTCGGTAGGGGGTCGATGAGGTCAATCCCCCATTTGTCGAAAGGCCATGGACTGTAGACTGACCTGAGCTCATTAGGGAATTGATGGATGTTTGGTGCAAAAAGTTGGCACTTCAGACATTTGCGGACCCATGCGGCGGCGTCTGCTTTTAAGGTCGGCCAATAATATCCTTGTCGCAGAATCTTGTAGGACAAAGCTTGGGCGCCGGGGTGGCTTCCACAAATTCCTTCATGCACCTTTTCAAGAACGTATTGTGATTCGGACTCGATCAAACATTTTAAAAGAGGGACTGAATATCCTCTTTTGAACAAGGTGCCGCTGTCCAGAGTATACCGAGCAGCCCGAATCCAAAGTGCACGAGCTTCTTTGGGATCTGGAGGTAAGGCCCTCGTGTCCAAGTATCGAATGATATGATCCATCCAAGTCGGAGGTTTCTGGGAGATAGTCGGATCAACGGTCAAGATTTCAGGAGGATGGGTAGATGGTCGTTCCTGTTGGCCGACTTGGACATATTCTACGCTCTCCACCCCAGTGCTCGAAGCTAGTCGGGACAGGGCGTCAGCTTTTATGTTGAGAGTTCGAGAGATATGTTCGACTTCGATAGAAAATTTAGACAACTTTTGTTTTGTCAAGGACAGGTATGGTGTCAACCGAGGTTCCTTGACTTTGTAAGACCCGTTGATTTGATTAACCAAGAGATGTGAGTCGGATAAAACTTTCAGATACATGATATTCATGGACTCGGCTAGACTTAATCCAGATAACAAAGCTTCGTATTCAGCCTCGTTGTTGGTAGCGGGAAAAAGAAATTTAACTGAATGGCAGAATAATCAGTTTTTGGGATTGGCTAGGACTATTCCCACGCCTGCTCGGTTTGCCGTGGAGGATCCAACGATGTAGAGAACCTATGGTTGGTCGTCATTATGAGCTCCCACAGTCGGCGTGAACTCGACAATGAAGTCGGACAAGACTTGTGCCTTAATCGCAGTTCTCGGTTGATAATGAATGTCAAATTGTCCGAGTTCGACAGCCCATTTTATCATTCATCCTGACGCTTCAGGTCGGTGTAAGACTTTTCGCAGAGGATACGAAGTGCGGACAGTAATGGAATGTTCTTGAAAATAAGAACATAATTTCCGGGCAGAGGTAACGAGCGTAAATGCCAGTTTCTCCATGGGAGGATAACGAAGTTCGGCGTCATGTAAGGCCTTGCTGACATAGTAAATAGGTGATTGTAACATTCCTTCCTCGCGTATCAAGACAACACTGATCGCCGTATCACTAACTCCGAGGTACAAAAATAGCATTTTCTCGGGATTTGGCTTCTGTAACGTCGGAGGAGAGGCGAGAGTCTCATTAATGCTGGTAAGTGCTTTTTGGCATTCTTCAGTCCATTCAAAATGTTTTCCTTTATTGATTGCCTCAAAAAATGGTTTACACCGATCTGTAGACTTGAAGATGAACCAATTAAGGGCGGCAAGTCAGCCAGTTAGGGCTTGAACGCCTTTGACCGAGGTTGGGGGAGTTAAGTCTTGAATAGCTTTGATTTTGGCCGGATTGGCTTCAATTCCCCGTTGACTGACCATGTAACTGAGGAACTTTTCGGATTTGACTCCAAAGGTGCATTTTTTAGGATTTAAGACCATGGAGTATGACCGAATAATATGATACATTTCCTGAAGATGTGTAACATGGTCGGAGGCGTTCACCGACTTGACGAGCATATCGTCTACATAGACTTCCATGGTATGACCAATTAGATTGGCGAACATCTTGTTGACGAGACGCTGATAAGTGGCCCTGACGTTATTTAAACCGAAGGGCATCATAGTATAGCAATATAGACCTCGGGCAGAGTAGAGTCTTCGGGATCCATGGGAATTTGATTATAACCGGAGTAAGCATCCATAAAACTCATTAACTCGTGTCCCGAGGTGGCGTCAACCATGTAATCAATGTGAGGAAGCGGATAGCTGTCTTTTTGACACGCCTTATTCAAATCAGAGAAGTTTATGCACAAACGCCATAGGTCGTTGCTCTTCTTTACGAGGACTAGATTGGATACCCAAGTCGAGTATTTGGCTTCTTTGATGAACTTGTTGTCCATTAGCTTTTTAACTTCCTCTTCTAAAGCTTTCTGACGATATGGCCCTAACTTCTTGTGTTTCTGGATGACTGGTTTAACGGTTCGGTCAAGATTTAGCTTATGACTGGCTACATCGGGTCGATTCCCTTCATATCTTCGTGTTTCCATGCAAAGACATCAGAATAATTTTTGAGGAATGACACGAGTTCAGACCGGAGGGGTTCTTGAAGGTGGCTCCCAATGGGCAAAGACTTTTGACATGTTGGTTCGTCAATATAAATCCACTCCACTTCCCCTCCGGGCTTGGCTCGATCATTTCGACTTTTTTCTTTTAATTGAGTTCTAGGGTCCAACTCATCTTCTTCTTGACTTGGTTCATTCCCAGGTCTTCCACCTAGTTCCTCGGTCAAAGGATCCGAGGTGAAGGGAACATCGGGATCAAGCCTTGGTTCTTCGGACACTGTGTTTAATACAAGTCTCGCACTCCGACCGGCTGGAAATCATCTAAATCTCGTTCTCCTTGCCGGTTGAAAACGAACCTACACGAAACTCCCACACCGGAGGTGTTTTCTGGTGAAGAGCCTCCAACGCTCAAGTCAGATCCTGAGAGATAATATAAGTGTATGAAAATATGTAAGAGTATGTGAGATTGTGTTCAAAGTGAGGATTCTCGCCCCTATTTATAAGGGCGAGCTACATGTTCTACACGCGCGAGTAGGGCGAGTTCGGCCAACTGTCCTCTGCTCGTCCGTACAACCGCGCGCCTCCACTATCCTTGGTGTCAGCAAACGCATCCCATTTGTCAGAGAATGTCAGAGTTCGTTATAGCTATTGACCACTTATAGAACGTCGCGTGTCCTCCTCTTCACATGCTGGAGATTCCCTTGTGCGCTCCGATATTTGACCAATTTTGTACGACCACGCCCTATCCGACCTCCACCCTCGACCAACTCCTCGAGTAATCCGTACCTGTCGACCACTTCTGAACCCATTAGTCTCTGTTACCTGCTCTTTGTCCTCTATTGCGGGTGTCTGGTCCGGCTCGACCATATCATTTGACCTGTTTTATTTAGGTAATGCGACAAACCGGTCTAGCATATAATATCCCATATCATCTAGTCCGCCCACTCTGGTCGAGTTTAAATGAATCGATCTAAGAGTAAGCTTTGGTCTATGTGAAAGAGGTTCTTCTTCTTTGTTTTCGACCACCTGGCCCATTTCCTTTGCGCGTCTATCTTATCTTCTTTTCTAACCGCCACTTTGCGCTTTTTGAATTTGAAATTTCTCCACTTGTCCGCCCTTTTGGGATGCGTCTTTTCGCCTGCTCAGAAGTCATGATAACCTCATGGCTCGCGTTGCCTCGAGTCTCGCACCTACTCCTGCGCCTTTTTCTTTTCTGCCGTTGGATTTCCTCCTTTAATCCTACGGCTTGAGACTAGGCGTCTGTTCGTCTGCTCCCTGATCGCAACTCTTCATTATTTCCGATCTTACGGTCGGCAATTTCTCCCCTTCACTCTTTGTTCTTATAAGTACCCATACTTGGGGAAATTTTTCCCTTTTCTTCACTATTGCAATCCATTGCACTAGAGCTTTCTGCAACCGTCGAGCACCCTACAACCTTGAATTCTATCTTCTCTGCCAGTACTCCGTCGTTCGTCATGAGTAAGTCTTCTCAACCTTTTCTCAAAGTACTTTCCTCGAATTTTTAGTTTTATCTCTCTTTTTCTTCCCTTCTCCTCGCGCCTTGTTCCTCCGATTTCTGTCCTTCCACTGTGCCGCGTTTTGCCCTTCTTCCTCTTTCTTTTCTTTACTTTAATTAAATTTTTTCCTTTTTCTTTCTTATTTTTCAGATTCCGCTACTTCGAGCGAAAATGATCGGTACAGTGGCAAGGACATGACCTCTCATTCCTCTTCCGCAACTCCCAGTTTATCGAGCGATTCTGTTCAAGAAATTCTTCAACCTGAGCCCATTTCTATTCTCCCCCCTGCGACGACCAGTGACAGTCCTACAGCCACTACTGTTTCTCCTTCCACCTACCTTGTCGACCAACCGGAGTACGAAGTTACCAGCCGCCCTCCTTCTCCTCCCGCCGAGCGTGCTCGTCGAGATATCGGTCAAGATGACGAGATCAAAGACGAGGATGATCCTCAAGACCACATCACCCTGTCTGTTCGTTATCCCACAGACTTCATTCCTATGTCCTCTCGCGCTCCGGCTTCTTCGACCATACCTTCTCGCCCTCCACAATCCAAGTCCTCCAAGCGGTCCAAGTCGTCTAAGCCGTCTGCGAGCGCTTCCCGTCTCGACTTTGATTTGATTGGTCATCCCGGTACTGCTCGCACTCCTGATGATGATGATACCTACGATAACCCCCCTGTGGGCTATTATACTTTCTTCCGATCCCATTTCGACCCAGGCCTTCTCTTCCCTATCTGCCAGTCCTTAATCGACCTATGCGGTTTATATGGTCTACCCCTCAACCAGATCACTCCAAATGCCTTCAGGACTTTAGTGTCTTTTATTATTTTGTCCATGGTCCGCATGGGTAGAGTAGATTTAGATTTCATTGTTTATTGCTATTTTGCTTCGAAACAATCAGACAACATCTATTTAAAAAGCCGGAATAAAGCTTGTTTCATCATTGATTGACCATCCAATGTGCCGAGATGGAAAGATCAATTTGTATATATATGTCCCCCTCAACCTTACCCTTGGGCACCCACCCCCTGGTTCACGGAGGTGCCCCTTAAGACTGCTCGCCTTCTACTAACCCCATCTTCGACCGCTGCATACAAGTGTGGAACTGGAATCCCATCGCCTCTACTCCTTTGCTCGAAGATGATAACCTCCTCCACTATTGCGGAATCTTAACCCATAAGAAATTTTCTCCTCCTCTCGCCGAGACCATTCTCCAAATTCGCGTCGACCCTAAACTTGCCGAAATTAATAAGACAACTCGAGAAGGTGTTCAAGTCCTCCTTATTATATGCTTTTTGAATTTACTACATTTTATATTATCGACTAACTTTCTTCGACTTTATGTTATCGACTAACTTTCTTCGACTTGCCATCTGTTGGTGCAGAGGGATTTTTGCACAAGCCCAACCTCAAGAAGTCTGGTGATAGGAGGTCCGCTCATAAGGATACTTCACCCACTGCCGAGAAGGCCAAGGGGCAATCCTCGACCAAAGATGTGGCCTCTCGACTGGAAAAATCCGGTGTCGGTGCTTCTTCTCACTCGAGCAAACAACGGGCTCCTCCCTCTCTGCCCAGGAAAGTGGAGCGCCATCCCAATCCCTCGACCAGAGAGGGCGACGCCTCCATGAAACACCCTCAGACCGAGGTGACTGGTCAACATTTCGCCAATTCTCCGCCCTCTCCCAAGCGGTCACAACTTGAGGCGGCTTCTTCAGGGAATCCCCCTCCCTCACATTCTCCTCTCTCTCTGGTGTAAGCCAGACCTCGAGAGGCTGAGTCTCGGCTGATGAGCTTCCTACCTGTAACGCCCCGTTTGAATAAGAATTAATTGGGATCTATTTTTGATTTATTATTGCTGCTATTATTTACTTATTATTATTATTAATATCATTATTATTATTATGTGTTTATTTATATCTAATTGTCTACATTTCCTAAATGATTTTATCTGCTTAATATGAATTGTATAAAAATATTAAAATGTGTGTTACATTTATTAATATTTATATTTCAATTTAATTTTATTTATCAATCGATTAACCGAGCCCCGAATATTGATTAGTATCGAACCGAAAAGTCGGCCCGTGAGCCTCGAACCCGCACTCGTGCGCCCCGGGCCAAGAACGCTCGCCCCTAAAAGCCCATACCCGGTTCAATCTCAGCCCTTGTGCGTGTGTGTGAGAAACATGGAAGAGAAGGAATAAAACCCTAAACTAGCCATCATCTATATTTACTTCATGAGATTTTTTGTGCCTCTTCAAAAATTAAGAAAGATTCATCTCTTCCTCATTCATCAAGCCTTCCATCATCATCTTCCTAGTATCAGCATCTCTCTCGCGGGTCCATAGCCACCGAGCTCCACCACCATCAGTCAACCTCGCCCTTACCTGCAAGTCCCTCCCTCTTGCGAGTTCTCCAATCGCAGCACCACAAGTCGCCGCCCTCCTCCACGTCTGAGACCATATGCTGTTCATCATCGCCAGAGAGGCCGCGACTCGCAGGCCCCGTCACCTCGCTGCAACCTCTCATCAAGCGTGCAACGATGCCGACGATTTTCCGTTCGCGAACAGGCCACCACGAGCGACATCCGACATGAACCTTTTCCCTTCCAGCAGGCCTACTGCCCGTTGCCGGACCAACAGAAACCTGACGCCGCCACAACAGGTTCGCCAACAACACCTTTAGCCGCCGCCTCCCGAGCACACAACCGTCGTTGATCGTTCAAGTCGCGACCATCTTTCTGTCGTGGTTCTTTTTCGGGCCATTCGCTCATCTTCGAGCCCTTGATTTCGTGGCCGGCCTCTTGTTTTCTCGATCCGCAGCTGCTATCTCTTGCGAGATCCGTATCGGTCGCAACACGGACTGAGGCCGAGCGTGAGTCGCCCGAGGTTTGTGGGCTTTATCGTTTGGGTCTCATCCTAAGGGCCGAAATGCCTCTCTTTGTGTTGGTACGGGACTTCATAGTCGGGATACATTGTAATAGTTCTAGTGTAGGGTCGAGCTCGGAGGTCTTCAGCCTCAAAGGTTTCATGTCGGATATAGATCGGAAGAAAAGAAAGGAGTTTGTGGATTTCAAACCCTCTCGGCCAAACGATGTTAGGAGATGCGTTCAAGAAGTGTACGATTTGTGGTACACATTGCTTATAGGTGAAAACCCCATTGTCGATCACGAAGACGGTGTAGACAAGCTTGCTCAAATCTTACCCCAACCGTGGAAGGGTGTGGTTGTAGGAATGCGTGATGAGAACCAGAGGAAGAAACCACTCGTTTTTCTGGATCACCCTCCCTTAAACATGTTTGAAGTGTTCGCTCACCTTGGCAGAAAATGGGAACGTAAGGAGGTACCATTGGAAACGGACTTCGGATCGTACCTCGCACTGAGAGCACCGTATCCAGCCCTAACCCCATCTCCTCCTCAGCGGAGTACGGTAATAGATGGGTTTCCTAGGTATTGTTTGATTATATGCGTATTTTCAACTATATACTTGGGTTAATATAGTTATATGTTGAGTTGAAACATTATTTGGATATAAATAAAATGGATCCTTAGGGTTTAATGTGAAACCCTTATGATCTGTTACTAACTCGTGGTTGGCTCCTGGATTATGGAAAATTTAAAGTCTTTGGCTTAATGGTGAAGGCCTTAGACGTTTTGTGGAGTTATTAGTCTCTTATGCATTTTTGAATCGGGTATTGCTGCTGAATCTTTGAAAAATCGTTATAAATTGTGTATCATCCGATGGCTGCAAAATTTGGACTGTATGACTTCTATTGGTATAATATGTGGTGTAAAAATTTCAAGTCGAAATGAGGTATGTAGCTATGTCAAATGTCGATTTGAAATTCTGGACAGAAACTTCGAAAAATCATTAAATATCGAATTCTTGGTGTTTTGCTGTGATTTTTGGTGAGTGTTAGTAATCTGATGTTATGTGTTTTGTGTCCAAATTTCGTTGAAAAATTCAAAGGTTTGTCTGCTGAACTAGAAAGTTCATATTTTCATCGTCTCTTCGTGAAAATTGGTTGCTTAAGTTAAACTGAAGAGATGGGTCTGAAACTTTGTAAAAAATGCCTTTCTGTGTCTATTTTAATGTGTAAAAATGTCAAGTAAATTGGTCGGGTGCTTTTTGAAATCGGTCGGTACTATTTTGTGTCTTCCCATGCTTGATGTAGAGTCGAGTAGAAATGTTCCATAACTCCACGAGAACTTTCCACGAGCCACTTAGTCGACGAGTTTTGACTAAGTTTGTGTGTTCGACGGAATTGATTGTAATCGAGAGGCTATCTTGATTTCGTGTAGGTGTTTTGAGGTGTTGACCTCACCGCTTACTCGAGCCTCGCTTTATGTTTGTTGTTGCCTTCCAGGTGGGTTCTAATCTAAAATTTTATATGCCATGAATGATGAATGTTTATATTTATGGGTATGATCTATGTATGAATATGAAATATGTAGCCTATCGATGTGAGCTGTTACGGCCGTCGGTACGGTTGTCCCCGTCGATGTAATACGGTTGCCCTTGTGAGGCAAGTCTCCTTAAGTCCTGATATGGTCGTGCCCTTGCGAGGTACGTAAGCCCATATGGAAGGCCGTGTCCGTAGCATGGCATTGTAACACCCCACTTTGATTTTAAAGAAATTCCGGACTTTCCAAAAATCAGTAAATAATTTTTCGAGATCATTTTCGAAATCTAACAGGTGTTAAACAACATTTTTCATAACCCAAGTCTTATCTGGGCCCACGGGGATTCATTACCCGATTTTCACAAGTTTTTCATTAACCCAAATCATATCACATGACAAAATACTCAACATGAAATATTCAAACCTTATAAAAACCAAACATTATAAACACGAGTCTATCAAGTATTCCCAACATCAAAACAAGTCATAAGTTTTTAATAAAATTTTAACAAGCCTCAACATAAAAGGTTCAACATGACCTCATTTATTCTAACGGAAGCGAAAAATATAGGCATAATCAATAAATCGACCCACTCGTCTTTCCTCGTCACCCGGCACCTGCTTAACCTGCATCCGTGAAGAGCAGGTGGGGATGAGCACAAGATGAAAACGAGGTGCTCACCACTATGCACGTATAGCACAATAATGAATAATCTAAAGAAGGCATGGTCGCAGTATAAACATAACTCAATTACTTGTCACATCCCCATATCATATCACAATATATTACCCCTGTGTACACATCTTTCATTAGCCACGGAAAAGGGATTCATTACCCTAAAGGTGGGGGTACGTGCCACGCTACGGACACGGCCTTTCATTAGGTCTTAGGGGACTTACCTCGCAAGGGTAACCATATTACATCGACGGGAACAACCGTACCGACGGCCGAATCGGCTCACGCCGATAGGCTACATGGTTTACATTCATACTTAGATCATACCAACCCAACATTAATTATAATACATACGGCATAGCAAATTTTATAAGTAAAACCCACCTGGACGATAACAAGCGAAAGGACAACAATAACGGGTAGGCGGCGAGCTCAGCTCGTCAAGCACCTACATTTATTAAAATAGTCCTATAAATGACTATGCAACACATGAACAACTAATCATAACAATCACTTAGTCCAACTAAGCTCACATAATCATTTAATCAAGGAAATCCCATTTCTAAAAATACTATGTACGTTTTTTAAAAAACTTAAACTGGGCAGCGTTTTTGAAATCAACATAACTTTCAGTACAAAACTCGGATGAATATAATTCAAGTTGAACTGAAATCCTAACACATGTATCTACAATTCTTATGAAGATACCGAAAGCAAATAAGGTCGTGTTCTAGGAAATAAATCATCAAAATTCAAAACTGAGTAGCAGTAAAAAATCGAGAACTTGTAACCGACCAGACTTCCGTATTTAATAGAGAACTGGAGCTACAGACATGTTTTTAATGAGATTCAAAAACTAAATGATAACTAACTCAAATGTCTACAGCTTTGCTGAAGACCATATTGGCAAATAATCACTTTATAAATGAGTTTGGATACAAAACATTCGATTCATAAAGTCTGCCCGAGACTAAAGTATGATTTAAACAGCACCTCAGTATTTATCTTCTTAATCATGTTACCGACCTCTAAATTACATGGTTATAGTATGCTTAGAAAGAAAAGAGATAGCCCTACGACTTTCATTTAGAACGCAAAAGCAGATAAGGTCTTTAAGATGGTGTCAAATCTACTAACATTTAACATTAGTTTTCTGCCAAAGAGTAAAACCCTACTTCATGTATATCTACAATCATATGAACACAACTCGAGCTATAGATATCAAATCAGCATGAATCCTATCTCATTAGAAAGCTAATCAACAGAACTATAACTTTTATGAAGATTACAAATTCACTGGATCACATTATGACACCATAAACAGGCCAAACATTATATAGACTCATGCTGCCGGTTCCAGAAAAAACTGCTTGCGCACTCGTTTTATAAAAATCATAAATCACTCGATATAACTCGGATTCATGAAATTCCAAAGGCTACAGAAAGCTAACAAGACGAACTATATTTCATATGAATAACAGATTTTAAGAAAACAACTGCTTGAAGTCATAACAGAGGAACCTTACCTCCTTAAAGAAAACGAAAATGTGGAGAAATGAAAGAGGTGTTGCTCGGTTCTTCTACTTCTCTCCCTATCTTGCTTGAAATCCGATTTTCTCTCTATTTGCTCAAGTTATTCAGGTTTTTAATGGTCTAATACAACTAAAGAATGAAACACAAGAACATGATAAGAGGGGACATAAGATCTAGATCTCATCTAAACCTAAAACTAATATTTTACCAACACATGATGCCAAAAGAGAGTAACATGGTTCTCTACCTCATGCATGAGTATAGATTCGGTTTTGGTACTTAAAATGGCTGAACAAAACTTATTAACTTCATTTTTTATGCTTACTAAAAGGATTGAGAAGAAAATAAATTTTATGGAACCGAAATCGGACATAAAATCCGACAATAATTGAAAACCGAAGAATTTGACGACAATCAATTTTTCCTCTTCTAATTCGGTTTTTGTGGATAAAAATACTATTACAGCGATGGTAATATAATAGTCTTAAGGTCTTGTTGATTCGTTTTGATGTTCGGGCCGCAAGGGTTCTAAAACGAATTCAAACAAACAACAATTCGGCTTACGCGATTAAACTGAAAATTCAAACGACGATTGATAAAATAAAATCGAACGAGCTACATAATCACAGTATCCATATAATAATATAAAATATAATCTCAAAATTAAGATTCGATAAATAGAATAATTCGAGAAATTCTATAAATCGAACGGGGCGCTACAATCTACCCACCTTAAAAGGAATTCCGCCCTCGGAATTCGAAAACAAAGCAACTAGAGAGCACTAAAAAAAATATACCAAGGGAAACTCAAAACATGAAGTTCGGATAACGCCTCCTAATATCGTCCTCCTTTTCCCATGTCGCCTCAGATTCATCGTGTCGACTCCACCGCACCTTCACTAAACTCACTGCCCGGTTTCTCAACTGATGGACCTTCCGGTCCAAAATGGCTGCCGGTACCTCCTCATAAGTAAGGTCTCGCTCGACCTGCAGCTCGCCAAAGTCCACCATATGGTCAGGATAATGCACATATCTCCGCAACATCGAGACATGAAACACATCGTGCACCCCCGAAAAATCCGGTGGTAAAGCTAGCCGATACGCCAAGTCCCCGACTCGAGCAAGGATCTCAAATGGCCCGATATAGCGAGGTGTAAGTTTCCCCTTCTTCCCGAAGCGAATCACATCCTTCATGGGTGAAACCTTCAGGAAGACATGATCACCGACTGCATACACATGCTCTTATCTCTTCTGGTCGGCATAAACTTTATGCCTCTCCTGGGCAGCCCTAATGGTCTTCCGGATCTCCTCAACTGTCGCCGTAGTACTCTGGACAAACTCTGGACCCATAATCCCCCTCTCTCCAACCTCATCCCAATATAAAGGAGTCTGGACCTTACGTCCGTACAAAGCCTCGTACGGGGCCATCTTGATCGAAGAGTGGTAGCTATTATTGTAGGTCAGCTCGACTAACGGAAGGGCATACTCCCAAGTTAGGCTCCGATCCAAGACCACAACCCTCAAAATATCCTCCAAGTACTGGATGGTCCGCTCCGACTGACCATCTGTCTGAGGATGAAAAGTTGTACTGAACTCCAACCTCGTCCCCATGGCTTGGTGGATAGTCTTACAGAACTGGCCAGTGAACTTCGCGTCTCGATCAGAAACGATCTCCACAGGCACTCCATGAAGCTTAACGATCTCAGCCACAAACAACTCGGCATACTCACTAGCCTTCATAGTCGTCCGGACTGGCAGAAAGTGGGCACATTTCGTAAGGCGATCCACAATCACCCAAATAGAGTCATGCCCGGTCCTCGACCTCGGCAATCCAACCAAGAAATCCATTGTGATGCACTCCCACTTCCACAGGGGAACCTCAAGGGGCTACAACAATCCTCTCGGTTTCTGGTGCTCAGCCTTCACTTGCTGACACACCAGACACCCATCCACGAACTTTGCTACCTGCCTCTTCATGCCACGCCACCAGAAAGACTTCCTCAAGTCCTGATACATTTTCGTGCTACCAGGATGGATGGTGTACGGGGCACTATGGGCCTCTCTCAAAATCTCCCTCCGCAGTTCCGACACCTTCGGAACACAAAGTCTACCTTTGAAGAGTAATGCTCTGTCGGTTGCGACTGCGAAACCACCTATCTGACCGCTAGACGCTAAATCCCTCATTCGGCAGAGAAAACGATCATTCGGCTGCTCAGCGACTATTCTCTCCTAAAGGGTTGGTACCACGACTAAAGTGCTCAACATACTACCGGCCATCGAAGTCGACTCCACTGCCTCTAGCTGTAGCCGCTCGAACTCCCGAAGAAGGACATCTTGCTCAGTGAATAAGCAAGACAGCTGGCCATAACTGCTCCGACTAAGGGCATCGGCTACCACATTAGCTTTCCCAGGATGGTAGCTAATGGTGCAGTCGTAATACTTGACCAACTCCAACCACCTACGCTGCCGCATATTCAGCTCCTTCTGAGTGAAGATGTACTTCAGGCTCTTATGGTCTGTGAAAATCTCACACTTCCCTCCGTAAAGGTAATGCCTCTAGATCTTTAAAGCGTGAACCACTGCGGCTAACTCTAAGTCATGAGTGGGGTAGTTCTGCTCGTGAGACTTCAACTGCCTCAAAGCATAGGCCACAACTCTCCCCTGCTGCATGAGAACACAACCCAAGCCCATCTTCGAAGCATCACTGTAGATAGTAAACTCCAAAGTAGGGTCGGGTATGGCCAAGACAGGCGCGGTAGTGAGTCTCCTCTTCAACTCTTGGAAACTCTTCTCTCACTTCGAACTCCAATCAAACCTCACGACCTTCTTTGTAAGGTTGGTTAGTGGCTGAGCTATCTTCGAGAAGCCCTCGATAAACCTCCTGTAGTATCCTGCTAACCCCAGGAAACTACGAACATCAGCGGCACTTCTTGGCGTATCCCACTTGCTCACTGCCTCAATCTTGCTGGGATCCACCTCAATGCCTCGAGCTGTCACAATGTGGCCAAGGAATGACACACGGTTCAGCCAGAATTCACACTTCGAGAACTTAGCATACAATTTCTCGCGGCGAAGAGTCTCAAGCACAATCCGTAGATGCTCCTTGTGCTGATCGATATCTCGAGAATAGACCAAGATGTCATCGATGAACACGATGACAAACTGGTCCGGGAAATGATGAAAGACCCTATTCATAAGGTCCATGAAAACGGCTGGGGCATTGCTAACTCCGAACGACATTACCACAAACTCATAGTGGCCATAGCGGGTGCGGAAAGCATTCTTAGAAATATCCGACTCTCGGATCTTCAACTGATGATAGCCAGAACACAAATCAACCTTTGAAAAGACGCTGGCTCCCCTCAGCTGGTCGAAAAGGTCCTCAATGCGGGGAAGGGGATACTTGTTCTTGATTGTAAGGGCATTCAACTCCCGATAGTCAATTCACATGCGCATGGATCCGTCTTTATTCTTCACGAATAAAACGGGCGCTCCCCATGGCGAAACACTCGGCCTAATGAAACTGAGTTTGAGCAACTCCTGGATCTGGGCCTTGAGCTCTTGAAGCTCTTTTGGCGCCATACGGTAAGGGGCCTTAGAAACGGGGCTGGCTCCGGGGACTAGGTCAATGGTGAACTCGACTTGGCGGTCGGGTGGTCCTCCGGGTAGTTCATCAGGAAAAACATCGAGATACTCACAAACAATAGAAACTCTCTCCGGAGTCCGCTCGGAATCATCCTCGGACACCATAAAAACAAGATAGCCTTGACAGCTATCCTTAAACAAGATCTTCCTAGCTTGCATAGAAGATATGACTTGAGGCACAATCCTCGACTTCACACCAAAGAATACGACAGGCTGATCAGGATCGGGAAAGAGGGTGACTTCGCGCTCCTGGCACCGGATATCGGCTCGGTAGCGAGTGAGCCAGTCCATGCCCAAGATCACATCGAAGTCTCGCATTTCGATCACATAAGCATCAACAACCAGAACTCGCCCACCGATAGAAATAGGAAAATCACAAACCAAGGAATCAGAGATAATAATTTTTCCCGAGGCTAGACTAACCTCGAGAGGATCGACCTTGCACACCTCGCTAAGAGTTAAAGCCTCCATGCATCGAGAAGATATAAATGAATAGGTGGCTCCGGTGTCACATAATGCAAAAACAGGCACATTGAATATAGAAAGCATTCCAGACATGGTACCTGCGTTGTTGGCCACCTCGTCATGAGCAATAGTGTGGACTCTGGCCTGACCCCCAGCCTTCTATTGAAATGGTGGGGGTTGCTGCTGCTGATGATGGGGTGGCGGTGGGGGAAGCTGCTGCTAGTGCTGCTGGGGGAAGGGCTGCTGCTGCTGCTGCTGTCTCTTCGGATCGGGGCAAACATTGGCATAGTGCCCTGGACGGTTGCAGTTGAAACATGAGCGCTGGTTCGCGAGGCACTCGCCTCCATGGGACTTGCCGCATCTCGGGCATGTATGGTTGCCGGTGGGGCGATTATCGCGATGACCGAAATTCCCCTTCTTTCCCTTCTTTTTGTTCTGAAAGTCGGACTTCCTCTTGCCCGAGCTAGAGCTGGGCGACACAGAGGTAATAGGCTGGGCATACTGAACAAGGGTCTGAGAAGGCTGGGAGGCATGAATATATGAAGGTACTGGAGCTATCAGAATGAGATAGCTCTCCACCTCCTGAGCCCGACTCACCATGTCGGCGAAAGACATCAATCCGTGACTTCCCACCAGTTCATGGATCCTCTGATTGAGCCCCTTAAGAAACTTGCGGGCCTTCTTGGCATTGGTATTCACCGAGTCTCCAGCAAAAAGTCACATCCGGGTGAAAGTGTGAATATACTCGTCCACGGTGGAGCTGCCTTGCTGAAAATGGTAGAACTCATGTTCCATCCTATCCCAGAAACTCTGGGGAAGGAACTTGTCACGCACCATCGTTTTCATCTGCTCCCAAGTGAGAGCATGAAGCTCCGCCTCTGGCTTCCGAGCCCAGTGGTCAATCCACCAGTCAGAAGCCTTCTCCTTCATCTGATAAGCTGCGAGTGATACACGCTGTCGGTCCGGGAGAGGAAGTACATCGAAAATCTTATGCAGCTCTTTAATCCATTCCAGTACTGCAGTGGGGTTCCCAGTTCCCGCGAAAGTCGGTGCATTCATTCTCTGAAACTGGACTATGAGCTGGGTCAAGTCCATGGCCGGAGGGGCCTGGTGATAACGAGGAGGCGGAGAAGGAGACAGAGATAGCTGACGGTTACGATTGTTGCGGGTATTCATAGCTCTACATTGAATAAGCCGAACAATGTTTAGCAGAAAACAACAAGAAAATCATGATTCCAGAAGTCCAGAGTTCGCCTTTAAACACTAGAGTTTGATTAAATCAAGGTGGAAAGATCCTAAGCCCCAAAAATAACAATACTCTACACAAATAGTCTCATTGTTACATGTGTACAAATTCACAATTTACTCATTAAGTATTTTTATTAATACTTAAATAAAAACATACCTTAAGCAGTGCGGCATGACAGAGACGAGTGGTCAACACAAGGTCAGAATCACATAATCACATATAAACCAGTCTACAGAAACGCAGACTGGCTCTGATACCAAACTGTAACACCCCACTTTGATTTTAAAGAAATTCCGGACTTTCCAAAAATCAGTAAATAATTATTCGAGATCATTTTCGAAATCTAACGGGTGTTAAACAACATTTTTCATAACCCAAGTCTTATCTGGGCCCACGGGGATTCATTACCCGGTTTTCACAAGTTTTTCATTAACCCAAATCATATCACATGACAAAATACTCAACATGAAATATTCAAACCTCATAAAAACCAAACATTATAAACAAGAGTCTATCAAGTATTCCCAACATCAAAACAAGTCATAAGTTTTTTATAAAATTTTAACAAGCCTCAACATAAAAGGTTCAACAAGACCTCATTTATTCTAACGGAAGCGAAAAATATAGGCATAATCAATAGATCGACCCACTCGTCTTTCCTCGTCACCCAGCACCTGCTTAACCTGCATCCGTGAAGAGCAGGTGGGGATGAGCACAAGATAAAAATGAGGTGCTCACCACTATGTACGTATAGCACAATAATGAATAATCTAAAGAAGGCATGGTCGCAGTATAAACATAAATCAATTACCTGTCACATCCCTATATCATATCACAATATATTACCCCTGTGTACACATCTTTCATTAGCCACGGAAAGGGGATTCATTACCCTAAAGGTGGGGGTACGTGCCACGCTACGGACACGGCCTTTCATTAGGTCTTAGGGGACTTACCTCGCAAGGGTAACCATATTACATCGACGGGAACAACCGTACCGACGGCCGAATCGGCTCACGCCGATAGGCTACATGGTTTACATTAATACTTAGATCATACCAACCCAACATTAATTATAATACATACGGCATAGCAAATTTTATAAGTAAAACCCACCTGGACGATAACAAGCGAAAGCACAACAATAACGGGTAGGCGGCGAGCTCAGCTCGTCAAGCACCTACATTTATTAAAATAGTCCTATAAATGACTATGCAACACATGAACAACTAATCATAACAATCACTTAGTCCAACTAAGCTCACATAATCATTTAATCAAGGAAATCCCATTTCTAAAAATACTATGTACGTTTTTTAAAAAACTTAAACTGGGCAGCGTTTTTGAAATCAACATAACTTTCAGTACAAAACTCAGATGAATATAATTCAAGTTGAACTGAAATCCTAACACATGTATCTACAATTCTTATGAAGATACCGAAAGCAAATAAGGTCGTGTTCTAGGAAATAAATCATCAAAATTCAAAACTGAGTAGCAGTCAAAAATCGAGAACTTGTAACCGACCAGACTTCCGTATTTAATAGAGAACTGGAGCTACAGACATGTTTCTAATGAGATTCAAAAACTAAATGATAGCTAACTCAAATGTCTACAGCTTTGCTGAAGACCATATTGGCAAATAATCACTTTATAAATGAGTTTGGATACAAAATATTCGATTCATAAAGTCTGCCCGAGACTAAAGTATGATTTAAACAGCACCTCAGTATTTATCTTCTTAATCATGTTACCTACCTCTAAATTACATGGTTATAGTATGCTTAGAAAGCAAAAAGATAGCCCTACAACTTTCATTTAGAACACAAAAGCAGATAAGGTCTTTAAGATGGTGTCAAATCTACTAACATTTAACATTAGTTTTCTGCCAAAGAGTAAAACCCTACTTCATGTATATCTACAATCATATGAACACAACTCGAGCTATAGATATCAACTCAGCATGAATCCTATCTCATTAGAAAGCTAATCAACAGAACTATAACTTTTATGAAGACTACAAATTCACTAGATCACATTATGACACCATAAACAGGCCAAACATTATATAGACTCATGCTGCCGGTTCCAGAAAAAACTGCTTGCGCACTCGTTTTATAAAAATCATAAATCACTCGATATAACTCGGATTCATGAAATTCTAAAGGCTACAGAAAGCTAACAAGACGAGCTATATTTCATATGAATAACAAATTTTAAGAAAACAACTGCTTTTCATAATAGAGGAACCTTACCTCCTTCAAGAAAACGAAAATGTGGAGAAATGAAAGAGGTGTTGCTCGGTTCTTCTACTTCTCTCCTTATCTTGCTTGAAATCCGATTTTCTCTCTATTTGCTCAAGTTATTCAGGTTTTTAATTGTCTAATACAGCTAAGGAATGAAACACAAGAACATGATAAGAGGGGACATAAGATCTAGATCCCATCTAAACCTAAAACTAATATTTTACCAACACATGATGCCAAAAGAGAGGAACATGGTTCTCTACCTCATGCATGAGTATAGATTCGGTTTTGGTACTTAAAATGGCTGAACAAAACTTATTAACTTCATTTTTTATGCTTACTAAAAGGATTGAGAAGAAAATAAATTTTACGGAACCGAAGTCGGACTTAAAATCCGACAATAATTGAAAACCGAAGAATTTGACGACAATCAATTTTTCCTCTTCTAATTCGGTTTTTGTGGATAAAAATACTATTACAGTGATGGTAATATAATAGTCTTAAGGTCTTGTTGATTCGTTTTGATGTTCGGGTCGCAAGGGTTCTAAAACGAATTCAAACAAACAACAATTCGGCTTACGCGATTAAACTGAAAATTCAAACGACGATTGATAAAATAAAATCGAACGAGCTATATAATTACAGTATCCATATAATAATATAAAATATAATCTCAAAATTAAGATTCGATAAATAGAATAATTCGAGAAATTCTATAAATCGAACGGGGCGCTACAGGCATGTACTCCCGCCTTTGGGTAATGAATCCCCGTTCTGCGGCTAGCGATAGATGTGCACAAGAGTAATGTGGTTGTTGTGATTTTGATAGGAGATGAGACATGATGTGATTATCTTGTATTCATGCTGCGACCATACCATTTTGACATATGTTATTTATGTGCATAGTAGTGAGCACTACTTTTATCTTGTGCTCGCTCCCACCTGCTCTTCACGGATGCAGGTTAAGCAGGTGCCGGATGACGGGGAAAAGACGAGTGGGTTGGTCATGATTATTATGTTTATGATTTCGCTTCCTTTATGAATAAAGTGTGGTCTTTGAGACATGCTGAACTGTTTTCAAACTTGTCCGTGTCGGGATTTTGGACCCTTTATTTGATATTCGTATGTGAGTTATTTATGGAATATCATGTGTTTTTGATTATGCATGATATGTGGTTTAGCTAATAATCACGTGGAATCAAATTTTAAAAGGTTAATGAAAACCATGTGAACAACCAGATACGATTTGGTTGATGTTAAATGTTGTATAATGCCCATGATTTCGAAAATGAGTTCGAAAATTTTATACTGATTTTTGGAAAGTCCAGAATTTCTTTAAAATCAAAGTGGGGTGTTACAGTTTGGTATCAGAGCCATTCTGCGTTTCTGTAGACTGGTTTAATGTGTGAATATGTGTTTAGACCTTGTGTTATGACCACTTGTCTCCGTCACTCCACGCTGCTTAAGGTATGTTTTATATAAGTATCAATGAAAATACTTATAGTGTGAATTGTGATGTTTTGCACGAGTAGCAATGAAACTAGTTGTGATGTTTCGCACGATTAGAAATGAAATTACTTGTGATGTTTTACATGAGTAGCAATGAAACTACTTATGAGGTTTTGCATGAGTAGCAATGAGACTACTCATGAAGTGATATATATGTTGTTTTGGGGCTTAGGAAATCTATCCACATCAGGTTATGTGAACTCTAGTGTTTGACATTGAACTCTAGTGATATAGAGTTAAGTTCGGACCTAGAGATTCCTAGTTGTGAGTTTCAGTAATTATTATTGATATAAGTGTTGTTATAGCATTTTCTCGCTATAAGATTCGTTCAGTGTCCTTAGAGTAGAAACATTCATGACCCATCTCGAAAGAGAAAGGTTTAGTACCGAGTGAATCTCTAGTGTATGAGATCACTCGGGATATTAGAACCTCAGTCGTCGAGGACCGGGAGTGTCATTTAGATGTCGCGAATTGGTTACTAATCGAACCCCATAGTGTAGGAGAATCTAACGCGTACCACCGTCGTAACTCTCGAGAGTGGCTAAGCCTCGAGGGGGATGATGGTTGATAATTCTCGTATGTTAGATAGAGGGTAAGTCCTGAAGACTGATGCATGGATGAAAGATGACGACGTCGTCCATAGGACGAGTGGATTGCTCCGACATCGTGTGAATATCCTGTGTGGTGACTGCAAGGCACACAGTTGGAAAAGGTATGAATTTGTAGTTAAGCATGACGTTGTGGCTCTATATGATTCGAGATGTTAAAATTGATGTTATGAAAAACATGCTTATACAATTGAATTTGACGATTATTGCACAACTGGGATTCTTTAAAAACGTGTTATGTGGTGATCGTATGAGTTTATGTGAATTTGTTTTAAATTCAAGTTAGGACTAACCTCGCTATATCTTATATATGCGTATTTGAGATGTACGTTGTGATTATATATGGCTTGTTGATGCTCGGTTCATGAGTGTATGATTTTGGGTTTGCATTTAATTGAAAACTCCATGTTTTAGCCGTTGTTTGTGCTCAGATTCTCGTGGCCTACAAGTTGTTTTCTGGTTAGGTGTTCTTCATATATTTTGTAGTGCTTTGAGTTAGGTTTCTACGAGTTTTAGAATTTCATGATTCGGAGTTGGATTGAATTTGTTATAAATTTTTTAATTTGAAAATGCAAGCAGTTTTCAAAATTCCGAGCAGAATTGTGAATCATGATGTTGGGTTGTTTTTGACAATGTTAGTGTGACTATGGGAAAATATGATCAACATGAAACTTGTAGTACATGTTATAAGCTTTCTCGGGAAGTTTAAATATTGCAATTTGGTATTTTATATGATTTTATAGGATTTTTCAAAGTTGGAGTTATGCCCAGATATTTTAAAACAGTAGTTGTATTTACGATTGACATGCATGCTCTGAAATGAGGCCCTTAACGTGATTATTTGTTAAGATGTCATTCAGGGAACTTGTAGCAATTCAAGTTTAGTTTCTATCGGTTTTGAGTTTGCATGATTCGGAGTTTTGTGGCATGAGATATTCCTGATTTAGTGACCTGCTGTAATTTATAAATAGTTTCGTTCGCAGATATATTTTTTTTGACCTAGGTGTTTTATGCTTAAACTCGGTTTTAATGTTATTTTTGGCTTAAGTGATCAACATAAAAGTTGTAAATAAATGAGTTAGGTATCTTGAAGATTTTAAATTTTAGTAATATAATGTTTGTAGCTTCGGTTATTGTGCATACACTGAGAACCTGTCAAGCTGTATGTCTTCATTTATCCACTGCACCTATGTTTTGTATGTTTGCTGTATTATGTGAATTTCAATGATTTTATCGGCCTGAGTATTCTTCATGAAAATGATAGAGACCTGAGTTAGGGATATTTTTCAAGTAGTTTTATCATGATACGATGTCTAGACGGGAAGCTACATGCATTTTAAATTCATCACGCATGCTGGAAATTGGTGCAAGTTCATGTTTAGGTTTCCAAATTGAGTTGTAAATTTCAAAATTAGTTTTTCATCAATTTTCATGTGTATGTGCCCTATGTGACTTAATCTGATTAGTATTATAATGTTAGCTGGAAACACTTGCAAGGGAAGCTTTACGCTAGACCTCGAAGTGTGAAAGCTATAGGTTGTGTATGTGGATTAGACTCGTTTAGAACTGCCGGAACGATTAGCTACCTGAGTAAACGCTATCGTGACGGCCAACACTGTTAGTCGGTAGAGTCAAACGAGCTAACCATTCTGTTGTTCGGTGTTGACCGTCGAGTTAGAACTTTTCCTGGCAGTGATGCCAATGTTCGATCCCTTTTGGTGAAATTGTTGTTGTCAAACCCTTTGTCCTGTCGGAGTACTTAAGAAATTGTGAGATTCAGAAATTGAAACTTCTGGTATGTGCCTCGAACCGAGTGCCGAACCTGACTGGGTGTAGCCACGCGAAGTGGTGGTCGAGCCCGCACGCCCGTGCTGAGAGACGTGAGGCCAACTGCAGTGGCCGATTGTTGACTCGCACGAGAGCTGCCGCTGCCATCACCGAACGCCAAACTCTCCAGGTCATTGTGTATGGCCAAACCTTGACCTTGTAGCTGGTATCCGAGTGGGTACATGCACGCATCCCAGCGCCCTGCATATGCAGCGCCAGCGTGTATGTCACCTCTCGGGTGACAGTGTATTAAACTTCGACCTTGTCCTTTTAGGGGTCTTGGAACTAGATTTTTTGGTCAAAATGTATGTTGATCCTTCGAGTCATTGTGTGAATGCCCTAATCAACAATCCCCGGTGTATGAGGTTTGTCGATTAGTTTCCCATGCCACTTGCAAGATTTTCTCGAGATGGCGAGATAGTAGTTTCATAGTAATGTGTGGCAGAGCCTTGAGTCTCGACTGGAGGCCGACTCCGTGAAAGGGAAATCGTTATTGAGTATCTAGCCTATACTTCCTAAACTGCATACGAGATGTTGTTCGTGTCGGGGAGGAGATAGACTTTGTCAGTGGTATCAAACAGAACCGTGTGTTCTAAATGTACCAGATTTGAGTATAAGTGATGATTGTCCGTCCTATTATGGTTTGTCGACCAAGTCGATAACTTAGCCCGATGATTGACTCCACTACCAGGACTTGCGAGGATGCATGACACGTTCTAGCCTCGTGATGGAGAGAATGTGTGCGTGATCTCGAGTTATGTGTGGATTGTGATGAGCTGCGTGATAGGCAGAACCCTACCTGTATGGAGGTACCGGTGACCTGTTGAGACGATGGTCCATCAGGGAAAGACCGGGAGGAGTACTTGTCAAAGTCCAGTAGTGGTAGTCGAGTCAAGGGTGAGACGACTTGGCAGAGGGCGGCCGAGGTTTGGAGGGAGTACCCAACCCTCATATTTTGATGTTTCCTTTTGGTACTCTCTTGCCTTCTAGTTGTTCGTTTTCTAATTCCGAGGACGGAATTCTTTGTAAGGTGGGTAGACTGTAACGCCGCGTTTGAATATGAATTAAATGGAATCTATTTTTGATTTATTATTGCTGCTATTATTTACTTATTATTATTATTAATATCATTATTATTATTATGTGTTTATTTATATCTAATTATCTCAATTGCCTAAATGATTTTATGTGCTTAATATGAATTGTATAAAAATTTTAAAATGTGTGTTATATTTATTTATATTTATATTTTGATTTTATTCTAATTATCAATCGATTAACCGAGCCCCGTATATTGATTAGTATCGAACCGAAAAGTCGACCCGTGAGCCTCGAACCCGCACTCGCGCACCCCGGGCCAAGAACCCTCACCCCTAAAATCCCATACCCGGTTCAATCTCAGCCCTTGTGCGTGTGTGTGAGAAACTTGGAAGAGAAGGAATAAAACCCTAAACTAGCCATCATCTATATTTACTTCATGAGATTTTTGGTGCCTCTTTGGAAATTAAGAAAGATTCATCTCTTCCTCGTTCATCAAGCCTTCCATCATCATCTTCCTAGTATCAGCATCTCTCTCGCGGGTCTATAGCCACCGAGCTCCACCACCATCAGTCAACCTCGCCCTTACCTGCAAGTCCCTCCATCCGGCGAGTTCTCCAATCGCAGCACCACAGGTCGCCGCCCTCCTTCACGTCTGAGATCATCCGCTGTTCGTCATCGCCAGAGAGGCCGCGACACGGAGGCCCCGTCACCTCACTGCAACCTCTCATCAAGCGTGCAACGATGCCGACGAATTTCCATTCGCGAACAGGCCACCACGAGCGACATCCGACGTGAACCTTTCCCCTTCCAACAGGCCCGCTGCCCGTCGCCAGACCAACAGCAATCCGACGCCGCCACAATAGGTTCGCCAACAGCACCTTTAGCTGCCGCCTCCGGAGCACGCAACCATTGTTGATCGTTCAAGTCACGACCATCTTTCCGACGTGGGTCTCCTTCGGGCCGTTCGCTCATCTTCGAGCCCTTGATTTCGTGGCCAGCCTCCCGTTTTCTCGATCGCAGCCTCTATCTCTTGCGAGATCCGTATCAGTCGCAACACGGACCAAGGCCGAGCGTAAGCCGCCCGAGGTTTGTGGGCTTTATCGTTCGGGTCCCATCCTATGGGCCGAAACGCCTCTCTTTGTGTTGGTACGGGACTTCATAGCCGGGATGCATTGTAATAGTTCGAGTGCTGGGTCGAGCTCGGAGGTCTTCAGCCTCGAAGGTTTCATGTCGGATATAGATCGGAAGAAAAGAAAGGAGTTTGTGGATTTCAAAACCTCTCGGCCAAACGATGTTAGGAGATGCGATCAAGAAGTGTACGATTTGTGGTACACCTTGCTTATAGGTGAAAACCCCATTGTCGATCACGAAGACGGTGTAGACAAGCTTGCTCAAATCCTACCCCAACCGTGGAAGGGTGTGGTTGTAGGAATGCGTTTATGAGCACCGGAGGAAGAAACCACTCGTTTTTCTGGATCACCCTCCCTTAAACATGTTTGAAGTGGTCGCTCACCTCGGTAGAAAATGGGAACGTAAGAAGGTACCATTGGAAACGAACTTCGGATCGTACCCCGCCACTGAGAGCACCGTATCCAGCCCTAACCCCGTCTCCTCCTCAGCGGAGTAAGGTAATGGATGGGTTTCCTAGGCATTGTTCGATTATATGCGTATTTTCAACTATATGCTTGGGTTAATATAGTTATATGTTGAGTCGAAACATTATTTGGATATAAATAAAATGGATCATTAGGGTTTAATGTGAAACCCTTATGATCTGTTACTAACTCGTGGTTGGCTCTTGGATTATGGAACATTTAATGTCTTTGGCCTCATGGTGAAGGCCTTAGATTTTTTGTGGAGTAATTAGTCTCTTATGCATTTTTTAATCGGGTATTACTGCTGAATCTTTGAAAAATCTTTATAAATTGTGTATTCAACCGATTGTTGCAAAATTTGTACTGTATGACCTTCTATTGATATAATATGTGGTGTAAACATTTCAAGTCGAAATGAGGTCTGTAGCTATGTCAAATGTCGATTTGAAATTCTGGACAGAAACTTCAAAAAATTATTACAAATTGAATTCTTGGTGTTTTGCTGTGATTTTTGGTGAGTGTTAGTAATCTGATGTTATGTGTGTTGTGTCCAAATTTCGTTGAAAAGTTCAAAGGTTTCCCTGTTGAACTAGAAAGTTCAGATTTTCATCGTCTCTTCGTGAAAATTGGTTGCTTAAGTTAAACTGAAGAGATGGGTCTAAAACTTTGTAAAAAAATGCCTTTCTGTGTCTATTTTAATGTGTAAAAATTTCAAGTAAATTGGTCGGGTGCTTTTTGAAATCGGTCGGTACTATTTTGTGTGTTCCCATGCTTCATGTAGAGTCGAGTAGAAATGTTCCATAACTCCACGAGAACTTTCCACGAGCCACTTAGTCGATGAGTTTTGACTAAGTTTATGTGTTCGTCGGAATTGATTGTAATCGAGAGGCTATCTTGATTTCGTGTAGGTGTTTTGAGGTGTTGACCTCACCGCTTACTCGAGCCTCGTTTTATGTTTGTTGCTGCCTTTCAGGTGGATTCTAATCTAAAATTGTTTATGCCATCAATGATGAATGTTTATATTTATGGGTATGATCTATGTATGAATATGAAATATGTAGCCTATCGATGTGAGCTGTTATGGCCGTCGGTACGGTTGTCCCCGTCGATGTAATATGGTTGCCCTTGTGAGGCAAGTCTCCTTAAGTCCTGATATGGTCGTGCCCTTGCAAGGTACGTAAGCCCATATGGAAGGCCGTGTCTGTAGCATGGCATGTACTCCCGTCTTCGGGTAATGAATCCCCGTTCTACGGCTAGCGATAGATGTGCACAGGAGTAATGTGGTTGTTGTGATTTTGATAGGAGATGAGACATGATGTGATTATCTTGTATTCATGCTGCGACCATACCATTTTGACATATGTTATTTATGTGCATAGTAGTGAGCACTACTTTTATCTTGTGCTCACTCCCACCTGCTCTTCACGGATGCAGGTTAAGCAGGTGCCGGATGACGGGGAAAAGACGAGTGGGTTGGTCATGATTATTATGTTTATGATTTCACTTCCTTTATGAATAAAGTGTGGTCTTTGAGACATGCTGAACTGTTTTCAAACTTGTCCGTGTTGGGATTTTGGACCCTTTGTTTGATATTCGTATGTAAGTTATTTATGGAATATCATGTGTTTTCGATTATGCATGCTATGTGGTTTAGCTAATAATCATGTGGAATCGAATTTTAAAAAGTTAATGAAAATCATGTGAAGAACCAGACACGATTTGGTTGATGTTAAATGTTGTATAACGCCCATGATTTAGAAAATGAGTTCGAAAATTTTATACTGATTTTTGGAAAGTTTGGAATTTCTTTAAAATCAAAGTGGGGTGTTACACTACCGTTCGACGACACGCATCGAGGGGGGTGAATCGTCGCAATCAGGCCGAATATGGCATTCGTGCAGTGACACAGGTATATTTCCTTCCTAACATAATCTTCGAGCATGCTGCCTTGTGTCCTTCTCATCTTCTTTTTACTACAGACTCTGGTTTCTATCGTGCCTCTCCTCGAGGAAGCGACGAATGGAACTGGTCGCCCAATTCCCGTGCTTGAGGGCGACAACAGGCGCCTCGAGGAGGAGAATAAAAGGTTGAAGGTCGAGAACGAGGACCTGCCTAAAACACACCACGCCTTGGCGGAGCAACTGAAAAATGATGAGATGCGCTACAAGGATGCATTGAAAGGTAAGGATAAGGCCCTCGAGGTGGAGAAGGCTAGTCGTAAAAAGGAAGTTGAGGCCGCTGCCATTACTGCGATCGAGCAGTCTCGTCGAGCTCTGTGGAGGACCCAAGTTGGTCAGACTTTCCTCCGGGCCTATCGGGAGCAGCTGATCAAAGACTACCTATGCTCGACGGCGTTCCTTAAAGAGGTTGCTGAGATGGGGATGGACTTCTTGTTAGAGGTATGCTGTAAAAGCTGTGTTTTGCAGTTTCTATCAATTCCATTTTG
>CACSLK010000984.1:8165456-8181029 GCA_902706635.1 Striga hermonthica
CGATAAAGTTCAATGCCGTGCGTGTTGTTTGACGTTCCTAACAGAACCCAACACTTCTACACCTACAGCATGGAGGAGATTGAGCGCCAACTGACAGAGATGGGGTTCACAGGAGATATCAACCAGGACAAGACATGGGAAGCGATTCCCTCTGCACCTTCTAGCTGCACTGGCGATCCCAACTTGCCTGCTGAGCACCCTTGGTGGACCGGGTCTTTGGAGCGGGCTTTAGCGAGAGATCCTTCCTTGGAGGGCTCTTTCGATCTGCCAAGACCCGAGGAGGCGCCCCTGGTTCGCCTTTCTGTGGTCGTTCTTCCTCCTCAGCCTTTGACCACTAGCGCTCCTCCATCCCTCTCCCATCCATCTGCCTCGGCTACTGCTCAATCTACTGCTACCTCTTTCTCCTTGAGTGCCACCTTGCACTCGACCACTTTTGTCGCTACTTCTGCTCCCCTCTCGGCTGCCCCGTCGACCACGGCGACTCAGTTGGGCTTTGCTGCTTTTGCCTCGTCAGCTGCAAGCATTCCCTCAACTGTTGCTGCCATGTCTTTGGCCATGGCTGCCCAGTCGACCTCTTCGGCGCAGTCGTCTGCTGCTATGTCTTCATCCTCTACCGTTGTTGCTCAGTCGACTGGTGCTGCTCCGTTTACCACCGCCCCTTTGAAGTAGTTTAGGCATTGACGATGTATCTTTATGTTTTACTTTGGTGTAACTTGTAATCTTGTATCCTTAATTGCATGGAATGAAAATCTCTAATTATGTTTTCCTCGTGTCGTGAGATGTTTTTATTTTGCCCTTCCCTAAGCTGTTTTGTATGATGACCTTTTTATGTAGATATTGAATATAATCCTTGTTGTGTTGATGATCTCTTCATATTCTCGACTACTTACCCATCTGTTTAGGTAGAGTAGCAACCCTTCTGCTCGATGCCCTTTTTAGCACAAAATTAGTAGCCACCCCTTGTTCGGGATGTTCTAAAAACGAAGGACTTTGGCCTTCTCACTTGCCCACCCCAAGGGATGTTCCGAAAACATTGTGGTCGTCTATCCCGGAGGCGTGGACGTTGTCGACCACATGTCCACCCCTTGGAATGTTCTGAAAACAAGCGAGCTTCGCCGACCCCTTGATCGGAATGTTCCGAAATGAAGGACTTTGGCCTTCTCACTTGTCCACCCCAAGGGATGTTCCGAAAACATTGTGGTCGTCCAGCCTGGAGGCGTGGACGTTGTCGACCACATGCCCACCCTTTGGAATGTTCTGAAAACAAGCGACCTTCGCCCACCCCTTGATCGGGATGTTTCGAAAACGAAGGACTTTGGTCTTCTCACTTGCCCACCCCAAGGGATGTTCCAAAAACATTGTGGTCGTCCAGCCCGGAGGCGTGGACGTTGTCGACCACATGCCCACCCCTTGAAATGTTCCAAAAACAAGCGACCTTCGCCCACCCCTTGATCGGGATGTTCCGAAAATGAAGGACTTTGGTCTTCTCACTTGCCCACCCCAAGGGATGTTCCGAAAACATTGTGGTCATCCATCCCAGAGGCGTGGACGTTGTCGACCACATGCCCACCCCTTGGAATGTTCCGAAAACAAGCGACCTTCGCCCACCCCTTAATCGGGATGTTCTGAAAACGAAGGACTTTGGCCTTCTCACTTGCCCACCCCAAGGGATGTTCCGAAAACATTATGGTCATCTAGCCCGGAGGCGTGGACGTTGTCGACCACATGCCCACCCCTTGGAATGTTCCGAAAACAAGTGACCTTCGCCCACCCCTTGATCGGGATGTTCCGAAAATGAAGGACTTTGGTCTTCTCACTTGCCCATCCCAAGGGATGTTCTGAAAACATTGTGGTCATCCAACCCGGATGCGTGGATGTTGTCGACCACATGCCCACCCCTTGGAATGTTCCAAAAACAAGCGACCTTCGCCCACCCCTTGATCGGGATATTCTGAAAATGAAGGACTTTGGTCTTCTCACTTGCCCACCCCAAGGGATGTTCCGAAAACATTGTGGTCGTCCAGCCCGAAGGCGTGGACGTTGTCGACCACATGCCCACCCCTTGGAATGTTCTGAAACAAGCGACCTTCGCCCACCCCATGATCGGGATGTTCTGAAAATGAAGGACTTTGGTCTTCTCACTTGCCCACCCCAAGGGATGTTTCGAAAACATTGTGGTCGTCCTGCCCGGAGGCGTGGACGTTGTCGACCACATGCCCACCCCTTGGAATGTTCCGAAAACAAGCGACCTTCGCCCACCCCTTGATCGGGATGTTCCAAAAACAAAGGACTTTGGTCTTCTCACTTGCCCACCCCAAGGGATGTTCCAAAAATATTGTGGTTGTCCACCCCGGAGGCGTGGACGTTGTCGACCACATGCCCACCCTTTGGAATGTTCCCAAAACAAGCGACCTTCGCCCACCCCTTGATCGGGATGTTCCGAAAATGAAGGACTTTGGTCTTCTCACTTCGAATGATGGCGGGCAAGGGTTGCATTCGTGCTTCCATGTGCGTCCAACAAGAAATTCCAAAGAAATTGTATAAGTGATCGACTTGTATTATGTATATTGAATTTAGGATCCGTGTGACCACATATAAGGACTGACCATGCCGTTAAATAAATCAGACCAAATTTGTAAATGACATGTTGTGAGAAATTAATGGTAGATACGAACAGAAATCAATTTGTAACCATAGAAATTGATGATTTTGACAATACTTGAACAAAATTCGCTTCGGGGTTACATTAATCCAATTTGCTCGAGCATAAAAAAAGTAATCATAACTTGTAAATGACATGCTTATACATAATATTTTTTAAGATTGGCTACGTTCTACGACCTGGCTAGAGATCTGCCCTCCGAATCCTTCAGGGAATATGCTCCTCCTGCATGAACTTTTTCGACCAAGTATGGTCCTTCCCAATTAGGCTCCAGCTTCCCTACATGTTTGAGCACGTCCACTCTTTTCCAGACTAAGTCGCCCACCTGAAATCGACGGATTTTCACTTTTCTGTCATGGGCTGCTCTCATGCATTGTTTGTACATCTCCACTCTGGTCGAGGCTTGTCCCCTGAGTTCTTCAATCGTGTCCAAGGCGACCACCATGAGTTCTTCATTCTGTCCTTGGTCATATGCGCTCATTCGTTGTGATTGCAATTCTAGTTCGACCGGTAACAGCGCCTCCATCCCATATACCAGGCTGAAAGGGGTCTCCCCAGTGGTCAACCTCGGGGTAGTTCTGTAGGCCCAGAGTACGGATGTCAACTCGTCGACCCACGCCCCCGAGGCTTTTTCCAGTCTTGTCTTCAACCCATTCAGTATGATCCTGTTGGTCACTTCCACTTGCCCATTGGCCTGCGGGTGGGCGACTGAGGCAAAGTGCTGCTCGATTTCCATTTCCTCACACCACGCCCTCACCCTCTTACCACTGAATTGAGTTCCATTGTCAGATATCAAGACTTTGGGAACCCCGAACCGACAAAAAATGTTGTTATACAGAAATTGGATTACTTTCTCCTCAGTGATCTTGGCCAATGGCTCAGCTTCCACCCACTTCGTAAAGTAATCGACTGCCACAGTCAGGAATTTTTGTTGCCTTGTTGCCTGCGGCATTGGCCCCACCAATTCGATTCCCCATTGCGCGAAAGGTATTGGTGCGCTCATGGTGGTCATTGTCTCAACGGGTTGGTGGATGAGTGGGCCTTGTTTCTGACATTGGAAGCATCTTTTGGTCATCTTCTTGGCATCCACCTTCATTGTCGGCCAGAAGTACCCTGCTCTCATGATTTTTTCCACCATGGCTCCGGCCTTGTTGTGGTCGCTGCAACATCCTTCGTGCACCTCCTTGAGTACATATCGACCTTCTTCCTTGGCCACACACCGCAAATTTGGTCCGGCATACGATCGCTTGTAATGAATCCCCCCTTGTTCGAAAAACCTTCTTACTACTTTGACTGTTTCTTCTCTCAACTCTCCCAAAATTGAAGCTCTCCAGTCTTCTACTTCTTCAATCTCTGCCACCTCCGCTTCGACCCTGCTTTTTTCCATGTGGAGCAAGGTCACACTTCTGCTCTTACATTCTACCAAATTCTGAGCGATTTTAGATAACAGATCAGCTCGACCATTCTCTCCTCTTGGTATTTGCATTAGCTCGAATGTCCTGAATTCTTCCTTCAACCTCTTCATATTGCTAACATACCGCTGCAGCCTGTCCTCCTTGACCTCGAAACCCTCTTGGAACTGTCCGACCACTAGCTGAGAATTAGAATGGACCTGGATCTTTCGAGCACCTCCGTCCAGAGCTAGCTGTAGCCCCTTTATCACTGCCACCCCATTTTGACAGCAAACTCCAAGTAATCCCCCTTGGGCGACACCAAGACTATGCCCAGGCCTGCTCCACTTCTTGAAACCGAGCCGTCCACGAACAATTGCCACACTCCCTCCATTTGCTCTTCTTCGTTCGTACCCTCCTGAATAAAATCGGCCAAAACTTGGGCTTTGATCGCCCTTCTTGGCTCATAAAGGATAGAGTATTCGCTTAGCTCGACCGCCCACTTCACCAGTCGACCAGATGCCGCTGGTCGGCCTAAAGTCTGCTCCAGAGGCATGTTTGTTCGCACCTTGACTCTGTGGTTTAGAAAATACGGCCTTAGCTTTCGAACCGTCACGACCACCGCCAATGCTCATTTCTCAATCTCCGAGTACCTCAACTCTGCTCCCTGCATTACCCGACTGACATTGTATATTTGGAACTGGGCTACCCCCTCCTCACATAGTAGCACCGAGCTTACTGCATTCTCGCCTACTGATATGTAGAGCACGAGTTCCTCCCCTAGTATTGGCTTAGCTAGCAGGGGCAAGTTTTCCAACACTTTCTGCAACTCCTCGAAGGCCTTCTGGGCCTCCTCCATCCACTGGAATTTCGAGGTCTTCTTCAATGTCCTGAACAGAGGACTACTCTTCTCCGCCACTTTAGAGATGAATCTGCTTAGCCCTGCTATTCGACCAGTCAGTATTTGGACCTCCTTCACACTGGCAGGTGGCTTCATTTCTGTCACCGCTCTCACCTTCTTAGGATTCACCTCTATTCCCCGCTTTTTCACCATATATCCTAAGAACTTCCCTGTCTTTGCACCAAACGAGCACTTGGCTGAATTAAGCTTCATGTCATATCTCCTCAGTGTTTGGAAGGTCTCCCTCAGGTCGCCCACATGATCCGCCTCCATCCTTCTCTTAACTAGCATGTCATCGACATATACCTCCATATTTCTTCCCAACTGGTCTTTGAAAATATGCTCGACTAGCCTTTGGTATGTGGCCCCGGCGTTCTGTAATCCAAACGGCATAACCACATAACAATAAGTGCATTTGCTCGTTATGAAGCTCACCCTCTTCCAATCTTCCTTTGCTAAGGGGATTTGTTGGTACCCTTGTGAGGCATCCATGAGACTGAGCAGTTCGCACCCCGCAGTGGAATCTACCAGCTGGTCGATCCGTGGTAGTGGGTATAGATCCTTCGGGCAAGCCTTATTCAGGTCGCGGAAGTCGATACACATCCTTCATTTCCCACCTGATTTGGACACCATCACCGTGTTGGACAACCACTATAGGAACTGGATTCTCTTGATATGACTGGCATTCAACAACTTATCAACCTCCTGCTCTATAATTTTGTCCATTTCCACGCCATGATGCCTCCTTTTCTGTTTTACTGGTCTCACGCTGAGATCAATATTCAGACTATGGTCGATCACCCTAGCTTCAATCCCTGTTAGCTCATCTGCCGTATACGCAAGCATGTCTGCGAACTCCCTTATCAGTCTGACCAGTTTCGACCTGATGGGCTCTCCCAAGTCTTTCCCAATCCTGAACTTGCAATCATCACACCCCTGCACCATCTGAACTTCTTCAACCTCGCCCCCGGGTTGTATGTCTATCTTCTCCTATCCTTTATTTTCCCATCTCTTTTCCTCCTTCGATCTCGACCCTCCTGGTCGATCGGGCCTTCCTTCCTTGCCTTTCAATTGCTTTTCTGCCATTTGCTTGTTACTGCTGACTGTAGTTTGGTAGCAACTTCTCGACGTGAGCTGGTCCCCAGCGATCTCGCCCACATTTTCCCCCATAGGATATTTGATCGTCATGTGGTATGTAGACACGACCTCCTGGAACGCGTTCAACCCTGTCCGTCCCAAAATGATATTATAAGACGACTCCGCACCAACCACTACAAACCGTATCATCCTTACTTTCCTTGTATTGCCCAACCCCAATGCTACAGTCAAACTCACCTCGCTCATTGGCATCACTTTCCCTCCGTTAAAACCATATAAGGTTGTCGCTACCGGTTTCAGCTCCAAATTCAAATGTTTGTTGATCTGCGCGAAGCAGTCATAAAACATCACATCGACCGAGCTTCCCGTGTCGATGAACACCCTCTTCACGTCAAAACCAGCTACCTCTGCAGTGATGACCAGTGCGTCATTGTGGGGTAGCAAGACCCCCTCCGCATCTTCTGCCCGAAAGCTAATCACCGGCATTCGACCAGTTATCCTGACCTCTTCCCTTTTGCGCTTCACATCTCGCACATGCCCCTTTCGTGCATTGTTTGAATCTCCATCCGTGGGCCCTCCTAAGATCATATAAATTGTGCCCCTCTTCGCAGGCGCTTCCCCTCTCGGGTCTTCTCGACCATCATCCTGTCGTCCCCTCCTCTCTCTTCTAGCGTCGTCTTCTCTATCATCATCTCTATCACTCCTTGCCACTGAATCTTCCCTACACCTTCTCCTTTCTTTACCCCGCGGTCGATCACGGATGACGAACTCTTTCAAGTGTCCCGCCCGTATAAGACGCTCGATCTCGTCCTTCAAGTGTCTACAATCGTTCGTGTTATGTCCATACTCTCTATGAAATCTGCAGTATTTATTCGATCTGGGTTTGGTTAGTCCTTCGAACCTCGTCGCCGTCCACGTTACCTTCTTGCTCTCAAGCTTCTCCTTGATGGCGGCCAAAACTTCGCTCACCTGAGCGTTGATGGGAGTGAAATTGTTATATCTTTGACCATTTGGTAGCCGGGGTCGCCCTTGCCAGCGATCTTCTCGTCCCCCTCGGAACGAATTTCGCCCATCCCTTCTGGGCGACAACTTCTTAAATGAGCCTCTTTTTGGGGAACTCCTTCTAGGTGATCCCTTCTTGGGCGAGCTTGGCCTTCCCTTGCCCTGCCCAGGCTTCATCACCTCCTCGATTTTGGCAAACTCAGCCTCCGTTTCTTCCAGATTGATGTACTTCTTGCATCTCTTAAGCACCTCGTCGTAAGTTCGAGCAGGCGTCTTCGCCAATGACGTTCGACATGGCCCTGATCGAAGACTTCTAATCAATCCTCCCGCCTTCACCTCGTCGCCCGCCGTGGGCACTTCTAGACACATCTGATTTTATCGGGCAACATATTTCCGCAGGGACTCTTTCTCGCCTTGTCACATCGCCATTAGAGTGAGGTACGTCTTCTCTTGCGTGTCCGCACTTGAATATTGATTGGTAAGTTGTCCTGCAAAATCCTCAAAGTCTTTGATCGAACCGGGAGTTAATTGGTGGAACCAGCCGAGCGCGCCTCCTCGTAAGGTCGACAGGAAAGCCCTACAACTGACCGGATCTGAGTATCCGTGCAAGACATACATGTTTTAAAATGCTCTCACATGCCTTGACGTATCACTTGACCCATCAAATATCAAGTTTATCTCCCGGAAATTCGCGGGCAGCGGCGCAACTAGAATTTCCCTCGAGAACGGGTGTCCTCGAGCATGCCTGTCCGGCCTTCCTTCCACCTTCTCCTACAGCTGCTGGAGCTGCTCGGCCATCCTCTCTATCGCCCTATCTCTATGCTCCCATCCTCCACCATAACCCGACACGTCTTCCTCTTGCGTCCCAGGTACCATGGTCGGCGTGGTAGCAGCCTGGGATGTTTGGTGAGTGACCTGCTGCACATCTTGCGCCGCCGCGTTGGCCATCATCCTCTGCACCTCTCCCTCGTCATGGTCACAATTTGTTGGGCATGGGGTTGCAGTACTCCTCTTGTTGGCGTCACCACTGCCTGCACCAATGGTCCAACCTGTTGCGTCACGATCGGGTCTGCTTGCAACGGCGTGAGTGCTGCCGTCGGTACTATTAGAGTAGGATACCCGGCGTTCCAATCGGATTGGACGTATTCTACTTGTAAATACTATCTATTGGAATTATATTGTAAATAAGGCATTACTTTATCTTAAGAGTAAGTTTTTATCCTATAATCGCACTTAAGATAAAATCCCTAAATCACTTATGGTTATAAGGTATGGTTGCGCATAGAGATGGTGATCATGGAACATACCTTGAAAGCTATGATTTTAAATAAAGTTCCAAGTCGAAGGATGTTTTGAAATGGGATATTGAATAATCCATAAAAGACTTGCACATAGTATGTATGCTTGTTGGACAAGAATGTTGCATTCCATCAACATTAGCGTGCGACGCAAATACATATATGTGGGTGCTTGTTAGAGAACAAGTACACTGAACATGACCGTATGAAAATACTTGATGAAAGATTTGTCTTGTCGAATAAGTATTTTCATGTTACAATAGTACATGACTAATCCTAAGACTTGACGCACAATGGTAACTTTGTGCATATTACATTCTACTTTGATTTATCCTTTTGGTTGCTAGCACAATCGTATAAAGGGATATTTTGGGTATTATGTTAATATGTATGGAAGTTTGTTAGTGGCCTACAAAGCATTCGACACTTATGAAGATAAGTGAATTTCCTATGTGTTTCATAGTCAGTAATTCAAAGTCTTTGGCCAAAGCGGGATGAATAGGGATTCATACACGGATTACTAAATATGAAATAGAATCATAGTTATTAAATCAATTTGGGTTTCGACTAAATCATACCCAGGATTTAATCGGGAAATTGGATGTCGAAAGGATTCTACATGTATGTACTTGTAATCAAAATAGGTTTACTCGCTATTCACTTAATACTAGATTCATGCTACTTGCTAGGTGTTCCCATGATATGTGGGTTCTTGAATTAAAGGGGTTAATTCAAGAATAAGAGTTAATAAGATTAACTCAAATTACAAAGAGTTGTAAACCCACTACTAGTATTAATTGTGAACCTAAAAGGTCACACCAATGTTTGTATAAAGACAAATATTAGTATTTCTAAAGAGTTATAATTAATTGACAAAATCTAATATTGATTAGATGTCAATTAAATAAATATATTATATTAATCAATTGGATTGATTAATATTAATTTAGTGACTAATGTAATTACTAAATTAATAGTTGAATTTTAAAATTGGATCTTAAAATTCAAATCCATATAATAATATGATTATTATATGAAAGGATAATATTAAATATAATATATATATTTACAAATGATTTTAAAAGAGTTTAAAATTATTTGTTTATTATTATTATTGATTTTTAATGTTGATTAAAAATTAAATAATAATGATAATAATATAATAATGACAAGATGGAGTCTTGCAATTATTATATTGTTGTATTAACTTGTAGAAATGAGATAAAGATTTTTTTAATTTTGCTTGTCAAAATTATTAAAGACTTTTGTAACATTTCTTGTAAAAGTTATACAAGTCATATATATTTTATTGCTAAAAAGTTTAGTATAAATATGGGCATGGTTGATGTTCATTTTTGCAAGAATTTGTGTTAACATTTTCACTTATAATTTGAGAGATAAAGAGTTGGTATTTCATTTTTGTAAACAAGAATTGTTCTTGTAAAATTATCCTATTTATATATGTCTATACTAAGTTATAAATCGAGTGAGTTCCTACTAGCGAAGGAGTCATCTCGTAGTCGGAAGCAAACGGTGGATACGTTTAGAGGGAAGACAAGTGAATTCCTAAAAGCGAGCAAACCGAAGTGTTCGTTATTAATACGGGAACCAATTTCCTCAACCACCATCAAGAAGAAGGAGTTAGAGTTATAAGGTAATATTTGATATTCCTTGTAATTTCTAATATTACTTGTAATAAATCAAAATTTGTATTATTACATGTTTTTAAAGATGACGATTTGTTAATTCGCCATATGTATATACGGGTTAAGTATTTAAGTGTTAAATACTTGTTTTGAAAATTTTTAAATTCCGCTGCGTATAGCCCGTACGGTACAGGCGAACCCAACAGTGGTATCAGAGCCACGGTTATCATCTTTAAAAATAGATTTTGATTTGTTTAAGTTTGTATGATAATTAAATGTTTATATGATAAACATATTAATTATCAAAATAAATAAAAAATTTGATTTTTAGCCACACGGGTCGTGTGACTAAGTCACACTGGTCGTGTGGACTCACACGAGCCGTGTCCATGAGCCACACGGGTCGTGTGAGTATAAAGAAAAATTTGTTTTTGGTTCGTGATTTTCACACGAGTCGTGTGACATAGTCACACGAGTCGTGTGGAGACACACGACCCGTGTCTTGAGCCACACGGGTCGTGTGACTTAAGGAAAATTTTGATTTTTTCTTACGGATTTTTCACACGGGTCCTGTGATAGGATCACACGGGTCGTGTGGACTCACACTGGTCGTGTGACTTTGTCACACTGGTCGTGTGACTTAATAATTTTTTTTTTTATTATGTTTTAATTCATGTGATGAATGGGATGATCATGAGCCTCATATTCAATATGATTGAATGTCTATTTTATTATGCAATGTGATTGTATGGTTGCCTTTTAATTCAATATGATTAAATGGTTTAATTTTTCAATAAGATTGAATGAATGTAATTTATCGAGACCTGCAAGTCTCTTGAGTTATGATTTGTAAAATTTTAAATTCTTGTATCGTTAGAGATTAGATCTAGGTGGAGACCGTTCGATGCAAAAGGCCCACGCTTGTGTGGGTAATTTTACAAGTTATAAAACTCGAAGGCCTGTGCTTGTACGGGTAGATAAAATAAATTGTAATAGAAGTAGTTCTATTTATTTATTTTATCACGTGCATAGGCATAGATCCATTTTGGCTCGAATGGATCGCATAGGCAAAGTCATGATCATCCACCGAATGCATGCATTAGATGTATGTTAGGTTTATTTATGTTTGTGATTCATGCGATGGATGAAACGGTAAATAAACGTAAAGATGGTAATCGATGAGATCTAAGGAACCCTAAAGAATTAATGAGATTAATTCATATCAAATCAATAATGGATAGAAATAAGTTAGAACTTATTAATCCAGGCTTTCCATCAAAAGTAGACGACATGAGATGCTACGATGCTTTATCACTGACCATGAGTCGTGGGGTGGTTTTGTGTCGAAAGCAATGATCCCTACTAAGTATAAATATACTCATGAAACGGATTCCTCTTTGTGTTGACCATGAGTCGTGGGACACTCTGGTGGGCCGTTATCATGAATGTTTGATGGGTTTGATTTGACACTGAGTAATATATACGGTCATAAAATTGAGGTATATAAGGAAAGGTGAGGCAAAATATCTCGAAGGTTGTATAGCGATACAATTGTCAAAAGTTGACTACCGATATAAGTGTTCCATGCGTACTCATAAAATTGGGATATGGAATATTTTTATTGGACTTCAAGCCCACTATGAAAAATTAGATTTTCATAAGAAAAATGGGTTTTAATTAAAATAGTGGGAGACATTTAATATTAAAGACCTAATGTTAAATGAATATAAATTCCATAGTCTAACTATTTTCTGCTTCGTTTGTTATTTTGTAGATCAATCTACGAAAATGGCTAAATATTCAATCGCAAGTATACTAGAACAAGACAAATTAACTGGACCCAACTTTAACGATTGGCTAAGGAACCTAAAAATTGTTCTTCAGTCTGAGAAGAGGGAATATGTACTGGACAGAGCCCCTCCTCCTCCACCAGAGGATCAGACATCTGATGAGTATGGAGAGTATTTACGTCATACAGATGACAATCTCCAGGCTCGGTGCTACATGTTAGCATCTATGTCTAATGAGTTGCAGAGACAGAACGAATTGTTGAATAATGCTTCTGAAATTCTCCTTCACTTACAAGAGTTGTATGGTGATAGGACGCGGCAGATTAGATATCAGATATCTAAGGAACTTTTCAGGTGTCGTATGACCGAGAGCTCTTCAGTTCATGATCATGGGCTGAAGATGATAGCTCTTGTGGAAAGACTTTCGTCCCTTGGAGTCATTATGGATAATGAACTCTATGTGGATCTCATGCTGCAATCTCTGCCACCGTCATTTGATAGTTTTGTCGTTAACTTTAACATGCATAATATGGAGACTTCTCTGCCAGAATTAGTGAACATGTTAAAGACGGCTGAATCCACAATTTAAAAGGATAAGCCGGTGCTTCTTGTTAGATCCACTTCCAAAGCGAAGACCTTAAAGTCTAAGAAGAGGAAGGGGAAGGGAAAGGTTCCCAATAAACCCAACAGGAAGGCAAATAACGATAAAGGGAAGAACAAAGAAAAGGTTAATCCTCAGTCTAATCATGAATGTTATCATTGTGGTAAAACTGGGCACTGGAAGAGGAATTGCAAGGAGTATCTTGCAAGCCTGAAGAGTTCAGGTATTTATTTTGTTGAAGTTAACTTATCAGTTAATGATTCTTTTTGGGTATTAGATACCGGCTGCGGCTCACATATTTGCAATGATTTGCAGATGATGGCAAGAAGTAACATGCTAGAACCTGAAGAAACAATCCTGAGGATGGGCAATGGAGCAAGAGTTGCTGCCAAGGCAATTGGGAATATTTATCTAGCATTTAATGATGGTGTAAATATTTGCCTTACAAACTGTTTGTATGTTCTGGACATTATAAGAAACATTATCTCTATTCCAGTTCTGGATAGAGAAGGTTTTAAGTTTGTAATTGAAAGTGGAAAGTGTTCTATTTTCAAAGATACGACTTTTATATATTCCAGAAATTTGACAAATGGATTATATACCATTACACCACAAAGTCCCATCCTAACCATTCAACAAAATAAAAGGAAATTAGATAATCATACTTCGTTCACAATTTGGCATGCTAGATTGGGTCATATATCTGAAAAGAGGATTTACAAATTGGGATCAAAACTCGACCTTAGGGGCGAGGAAAGGTTGCCTACTTGTGAGTCATGTCTTAAAGGTAAAATGACAAAATCACCATTTGTTGGACAAGTGGAGCGAGCTAAAGGCCTGTTAGATTTAATCCATACAGATGTTTGTGGACCACTAAATGTTAGTGCCAAGGGGAACTACCAATATTTCATAACCTTTACTGATAATTATTCACGGTATGGATATGTTTACCTATTGAGGTACAAATCTGAAGTATTTGAAAAGTTCAAAGAATTCAGAAATGAAGTGGAGAAACAAATTGGTCGTAGTATTAAAGTTCTTCGATCGGATCGAGGAGGTGAATACTTGACTAATGAGTTTCTTGATTATTTAAGAGATAATGGGATTATTTCACAATGGACACCTCCTGGAACTCCACAACTCAATGGGGTTTCAGAAAGGAGGAATCGAACATTGTTAGACATGGTTCGATCAATGATGAGTTCCACTAGTTTACCTCTTTCATTCTGGGGCTATGCTTAGAAACAGCAGCACATATTTTGAATAGAGTGCCAAGTAAAGCTGTGCCTAACACACCCTATGAGATATAGTGTGGCAAAACACCCTCGTACAAGTATTTACGAGTATGGGGTTGTACTGCTTATGTGAAGCAGTTAGTGGGAGATAAGTTGGATATGAGATCCATCTTATGTAAATTTGTGGGGTATCCAAAAGAGTCTATTGGATACTATTTCTATGATCCCTCTGAACAAAAGGTGTTTCTTTCGAGGAATGCTGTTTTCTTAGAGGAAGAGTTTCTCTTAAAGAATAGCGGAGTTGTAGAACTTAATGAAGAACCACAAGAAGTTCCACAAGTTACCACAAATAACATACCAGTAGAGACTGGACCATCTAAAACACAACCTCTTCGGAGATCCACAAGGGTTTCTAGGGCTCCTGAGAGGCTGTGTAATATCCCGATGTTTTATCAGTATGAGTTATGTTTTAGTTCCGATATAATAATGTTATTAGTTATTATTGTCGGAATTAATTATTTTCAGTCGAGATTACCGAAATTTATTTTCGACGTACCGTTTACGTCCGGAATAATTTTGGTAATTAAACATTATGTTTAATTAAATAATTAAACATAAGTAAATGTTTAATTTAACATTAATCGTGCAATTAATGTTAAAAGTCGGAATTTTTGTCCAAAACCGTATGGACATGTATTAAGTTTCCTAAATTCATCAAAATTTTTCCTAAGTCTTAAGTATTACCTTTCCTTCCTATTTTAGCATGGACACATGCCATGTATTAGGAGGTGCAATTGGTGATTAGTCACCATAGGTAAGTCTAATTAGCCACCATTTGGAAGCCTTGGAGAAGGCCACGTCCATGCTACATCACACCCCAAAATCTCTTCGGCCTTAGTATAAAATGCAAGTTTGGACGAAATTTCACCACCTTTTCCCACCCTTAGCAACTTTGGACGAAATTTCACCACCTTTTCCCACCCTTAGCAACTTATATGTTCAGCAACCAAATACATTCTCCTCTCAAGCAAGTTCCAAAGATTCAGCAAGAGCCAAGGGGATATTAGGACACCACACGCATAGGCGTACCGCACGGCCACCCCCGGACGCGCACGGAGCCAAGCTATCACACTATCTTTTCGATTTCAGCCGACCGTTTGGAGAGGTAATTTCGTCTCCAACTTTCTTTCATGTTATAAGATTATAAAGGTCGTGAAATGGTTCAGTTCATGTTCAAGAGGTTATAGTATTGCCATGTTAAAGTTCGAAAATAGGTTATAGTATTGCCATGTTAAAGTTCGAAAATACTTAAGTTGAATCGTGATCGAGTAATTTCTTTTTCTACCCGGCAACTCTCGTATAATTCATGTTTATTTGTTCAGTTTAGATCATTTAATGCCCAGTTAGTCCATGTTGGTCGAGGCAAAATGTGGTTTTCTGGCCCAAAGCCGTCGCCAGCGCTTATCGCGCGTGGCCGCGGGCGGCACCAAGTCATGTTCCGTGACCGTCAGTTATGGTCATGTTCTTCCGTGCATTTATGTCTTAAATTCTTCAAAATGATGTTTCATGTTCAGTTGGTCTAGAGTTGCCGAGGGAAAAAGTGTTTCGGTCGGGAGACGGCGTATTGCCGTCGGCGGCGCACGGTGCGCTCGCCACGGCCCCTTTCAGTTGATCATGCAAAAAGTGCTATTTTCAAGTTATTTCCATAACCATGTTCATATTAAGTCATGTCATGTTGTTTGATGTCGTGGTTGCCGAAGGTATTCACCGGATGGCTGGTGAAAGCCAGTTATGGACGCGCTGCCGCACGTAGCGGCAGCAGCGTGTTGGCAGATAGGCAGCGCGGACTGCCAGTGCATGCGCCTGCCCGCGAGCCGCGGCACTTAGCCACTCGCGGTAGCAGCCAGCAGTCAGTAGTGCGCACGCCGAACGTCCAGCCAGTCCAGTAC
>CACSLK010000984.1:8182140-8208080 GCA_902706635.1 Striga hermonthica
GCTTTCGCTGACGATGTTTTTGATGACTTTTGACGAACTTATATTTTGACGGACTTTTGAAAAATTTTATACTTTCAGTAACCGTATGATTTTATTTAAAATTAAAATAACAGTTTTCCAAATTAAGTCATGATTTTAAGGTAGCACCCCGAATCAGTTTTCGCAAAGTAAAAGGTTTTATTTTTAAATAACTTTGCGAAATTTTTGCACTCTGATTTTAACGATAAGGAGGGGTGTTACAATTGGTATCAGAGCCAGGTTTCTGCGTCTCTGAAAAGTTTTTCAGTCAGTAATTTTCAAAAAAACCTGAACCGTCATGCTCACGCCCCGCCGACGACAGGTAAGTGCTGATTTATGTTTTCAGTTATAAACATATTACTTTGTCTATGCTCAGAATTAAGGATCAGGACTTTAGTTAAGATGCTCGAATCAGGATCGGACTTTAGACGTCAGGACTTTCAGACATGACTTTAGACTTCAGGGCATTCAGATATGACTCTAGACTTTAGTATCTTCCGATATGACTCTAGAGTTCTTCAGGATTCACGTCAGTATTTATCGGCCATTTTTGGCAACTCGTCAAGAGATCTGTGTGCTTTAGTAATCAGTAAGAATGTTATCATGTATTCAGTAATGTTAAACTTTCTCAATGTTCAGATGCCGCCACGTAGGGAACCCGATCATCAGGCTCCTACTCAGGCTACTGTAGTCGCTGAGTTCCGCGACTATCACGCCGAAAAGTTCTCAGGGCAGGAAGATCCCCGCATTGTAGATGAATGGATTCAGGGCTTGGAATTTATCTTTGAGGTCATGGACTGCCCCGATAGATATCGCGTAGTTTTCGCTCAGCTTCAGCTCACTGGTGATGCTAGGCTCTGGTGGAATGCCTACTGGAGCATGCGTCCCGGTGAAAAAGCGGGTTGTACGTGGGACATGCTCAAGGAGCTAGTCCGCGAAAAGTACTACCCTTTCTACTATCGGGCAGAGATGGAGCGTCAATTCCTAGCGCTCCAGCAGGGCACTCGTACAGTTGATGAGTACGAGCGAGAGTTCACGAGACTTGCAGCTTTCGTACCGGACCTGGTTCGCACGGAGGCTCAGAGAGCGCAGCGGTTCATCGACCGGCTTTACCCAGCAGTCCGTCACAACATCGTGGGACACGGGACTCAGACCTACGCTCGTGCAGTTTCTATCGCCCAGGAGGTGGACGCTAGCATCAGGAGGGAGGCAGTTCGTGATCGTGCCCAGCCATCCGCCCCAGTTCAGCCATTCGCAGCTCCACCAGCCCTACCAGCTGCTCAGCCGGCAAAGGAGAAGAAGAGAAAGGGGAAGGGTGCACAGACTGACCGGAGGACCCGACAGAGACAGCAGCAGGTTCCACCGTGCCCGACTTACGGACGACTTCACAGGGGAGAGTGCTATATGGGTCAGGACATCTACTACTATTGCCACGAGCCTGGACACTTTGCGAGTCGCTGTCCGAGGAGACTTCAGCCGCAGCCCCAGCAGCTTCAGCAGCTACCACAGCAGCAGCAGCCACGTCAGCAGGCGCAGAGGCCGCCTCAGCAGCAGCAGCAGCAGAGGGGCAGACAGCAGGCCCGGGTTTATGCGGTTGATCAGGCAGAGGCAGCACAGCAGCCAGGTACTATGTCAGGGATGGTTGTGCTTAATGATATTCTTGTTTTCGCTGTGTTCGATACTGGAGCAACGCATTCATTCATATCACGACGATGTCTCGATGCCATCGGAGTTCACGCCGTTACCGCTGTCGATCCTCTCGAGGTAAGTCTAGCCTCGGGACGAAAGATAGTGACCCCAGCTAAAGCCTCAGATCTTAGCCTCTCCATCGGTGGTCGTTTATTGACTGCCGACGCGTTTGTTCTCGAGATGAGAGATTTCGATCTTATTCTCAGAATGGATTGGCTATCCTTCTATCATGCAGATATCAGGTGTCATGACCGGGAGATCACTCTCTATCTTCCGGGAGACGAGTCGATTACTTTCTTTGGCTCCAGGAGTCGTTCATTGCCTCATGTTGTTTCGATGGCGAAAGCCACTAAGCTACTGCGACGAGGCAACTGCCAGGGTTATCTGGTGAGCCTTGTTGACGATTCTCAGAAAGCACGCTCACCTCATGATGTTCCAATAGTTCGTGAGTTTGTGGACGTGTTCCCAGACGAGCTTCCAGGAGGACCGCCTAACCGACAGGTGGAGTTCTCTATCGATCTCATTCCAGGGGCCGGTCCAGTGTCCAAAGCCCCATACCGTATGGCGGCAAAGGAGTTGCAGGAGCTTAAGACTCAGATTCAGGAGCTGTTACGACTCGGTTTTATCCGACCGAGCGTGTCACCGTGGGGAGCACCCGTTCTCTTTGTTAAGAAGAAGGACGGATCCATGCGCATGTGTATCGACTACCGGGAACTTAACCGGTTGACGATCAAGAATAAGTACCCGCTTCCCAGGATCGACGACTTATTTGATCAGTTGAGGGGAGCCTGTGTGTTCTCGAAGATTGATTTACGATCAGGCTACCACCAGCTGAAGATTAAGGAGTCAGATATCGCTATGACCGCTTGCAGGACTCGTTACGGCCATTACGAGTTTGTCGTCATGCCATTCGGCCTCAGCAATGCTCCAGCTGTTTTCATGGACCTCATGAACCGTATTTTCCATCCCTACCTCGATCAGTTCGTTATTGTCTTTATTGACGATATCCTTATTTACTCGAAGAGCCAGAAGGAGCACGAGGAGCATCTGAGGGTGGTTCTTGAAACCCTCAGACGACAAAAGTTGTATGCAAAATTCTCCAAATGCGAGTTCTGGCTCCAGCGAGTATCTTTTCTGGGTCATGTGATTACTCAGGCAGGTATCGAGGTGGATCCTTCTAAGGTCTCAGCTGTTCAGAACTGGTCGACACCGAGGAGTCCGTCCGAGGTTCGCAGTTTTCTCGGTCTAGCTGGTTGTTACCGCAGGTTCATCGAGGGCTTTTCCAAGATCGCCCTCCCTCTTTCCCAGCTGACGAGGAAGTCTGTGAAGTTCGAGTGGACTGATCGTCGTGAGGCGAGCTTTCAGGAGCTCAAAAGGAGGTTAACTTCAGCACCGGTGTTGACTATTCCCGATCCTTCTCGGAGTTTCACTATCTTCAGCGATGCTTCGACACAGGGCTTAAGATGTGTCCTTATGCAGGACGGCCAGGTCGTCGCGTATGCTTAACGTCAGCTTAAGCCTCATGAGCAGAACTATCCGACGCACGACTTGGAGTTAGCAGCAGTCGTTCATGCTCTCAAGATCTGGCGACACTATCTTTACGACGGACGTTGTGAGATTTTCACAGATCATAAGAGCCTGCAATACATCTTCACGCAGAAGGATCTCAATATGAGACAGCGCCGTTGGCTCGAACTTGTCAAGGATTACGACTGCTCTATTCAATATCATCCGGGAAAGGCGAACGTCGTCGCGGATGCCCTAAGCCGAAAGGTGAGGGGTGACTTGACGTACGTCATTACGCAGCAGAGTCCGTCGATTCAGGAGTTTGCCCGAATGCAGCTTCAGGCGATCGATGCACTTCCCATAGCCATTTCGGGGAGTACCAGTGCCAGTGTCAGTGCCATGCAGCTTCAGCCGACACTGAGAGAGAGAATCCGGCGAGAGCAGGCTTCTGACGAGTTTATTCGTGTTATGGAGGCCAAGGTTCGCGCTGGAGTCGTCGAGGATTTCCAGTTAGGTGCCGATGGTGCCCTAGAGTTCAGAGGCAGGATCGTGGTCCCGAAAGTCGAGGCGTTGCGGAAGGAGATTTTATCAGAGGCTCATACCGCACCCTATCTGGCCCATCTCGGGAGCACGAAGATGTATCACGACCTGAAAGGGTCGTTCTGGTGGCGAGGCATGAAGAAGGACGTCGCCGAGTTCGTCAGGAGATGTCTTACCTGTCAGCAAGTCAAAGCTAAACATCAGAGTCCGATCGGCCTCCTGCAGCCACTGCCGATTCCGAGGTGGAAGTGGGAGGAAGTCAGGATGGATTTCGTTACGGGATTACCGAGGTCGTCTGAACATCACGACGCTATCTGGGTCGTGATCGACAGATTGACTAAGGTCGCGCATTTCTTACCCGTTTCGATGAAGATGTGTCTGCACAAGTTGGCTGAGATATATACCCGTGGGATCATCCGACTCCACGGAGTGCCCGTTACGATCGTATCCGACAGAGATCCTAGATTCGTCAGTCGATTCTGGCACAGTTTACATGAGACGATGAGCACGAAGCTAGAGTTCAGTTCAGCCTACCATCCGGAGACAGATGGTCAGTCCGAGCAGACTATTCAGACGCTTGAGGATATGCTTCGCGCTTTGGTTGTTGACAGGGGTGCTAAGTGGGAGTCACTGTTGCCGTACGCCGAGTTCGCGTATAACAACAGCTATCATTCTGCCATTCAGATGGCTCCTTACGAGGCACTTTATGGTCGCATGTGTCGTTCCCCTCTCTATTGGGACGACGTCGGAGAGCGACGAATACTCGATCCTAAGATGATCAAGGAGACAGCGGAGCAGGTCGAGTTGATCCGGCAGAGACTCAGGATAGCTCAGAGTCGACAGAAATCTTCCGCCGATCATCATCGACGAGACATTCAATTCGAGGTTGGCGAGCCAGCTTTTCTCAGAGTTCGTCCGATTCGCGGAGTCGTGCGATTCAGAAAGAGAGGGAAGCTGCACCCTCGTTTCATCGGTCCGTTCGAGGTTCTCGAACGAGTAGGCGAGGTCGCGTATCGATTAGCCTTACCTCCCGAGTTATCAGGCATTCATAATGTTTTCCACGCATCTATGTTGCGTAAGTACGTGTGCAACCCCGATCATGTCATTCCACATAGGGATATTCAGGTTCAGCCAGATCTATCGTACGAGGAGCGACCGGTAGTTGTACTAGACCGTCAGGTTCGTTGACTCCAGAAGCGAGATATTCCCCTCGTGTGTATTCAGTGGGATCGCCACGGAGCTACTTGGGAGGAGGAGTCCGATATTCGCGCTCGTTTTCCAGACATTCAGTTCTGATGTACATATTTTATGTCCCATGCACATAGTTCATGTATATCAGCTATGTTTTGAATTTCCGAGGACGGAAATTTTATAAGGAGGGAGGATTGTAATATCCCGATGTTTTATCAGTATGAGTTATGTTTTAGTTCCGATATAATAATGTTATTAGTTATTATTGTCGGAATCAATTATTTTCAGTCGAGATTACCGAAATTTATTTTCGACGTACCGTTTACGTTCGGAATAATTTTGGTAATTAAGCATTATGTTTAATTAAATAATTAAACATAAGTAAATGTTTAATTTAACATTAATCGTGCAATTAATGTTAAAAGTCGGAATTTTTGTCCAAAACTGTATGGACATGTATTAAGTTTCCTAAATTCATCAAAATTTTTTCCTAAGTCTTAAGTATTACCTTTCCTTCCTATTTTAGCATGGACACGTGCCATGTATTAGGAGGTGCAATTGGTGATTAGTCACCATAGGAAAGTCTAATTAGCCACCATTTGGAAGCCTTGGAGAAGGCCACGTCCATGCTACATCACACCCCAAAATCTCTTCGGCCTTAGTATAAAAATGCAAGTTTGGACGAAATTTCACCACCTTTTCCCACCCTTAGCAACTTTGGACGAAATTTCACCACCTTTTCCCACCCTTAGAAACTTATCTGTTCAGCAACCAAATACATTCTCCTCTCAAGCAAGTTCCAAAGATTCAGCAAGAGCCAAGGGGATTTTAGGACACCACACGCATAGGCGTACCGCACGGCCACCCCCGGACGCGCACGGAGCCAAGCTATCACACCATCTTTTCGATATCAGCCGACCGTTTGGAGAGGTAATTTCTTCTCTAACTTTCTTTAATGTTATAAGATTAAAAAGGTCGTGAAATGGTTCAGTTCATGTTCAAGAGGTTATAGTATTGCCATGTTAAAGTTCGAAAATACTTAAGTTGAATCGTGATCGAGTAATTTCTTTTTCTACCCGGCAACTCTCGTACAATTCATGTTTATTTGTTCAGTTTAGATTATTTCATGCCCATTTAGTCCATGTTGGTCGAGGAAAAATGTGGTTTTCTGGCCCAAAGCCGTCGCCAGCGCTTATCGCGCGTGGCCGCGGGCGGCACCAAGTCATGTTCTGTGACCGTCAGTTATGGTCATGTTCTTCCGTGCATTTATGTCTTAAATTCTTCAAAATGATGTTTCATGTTCAGTTGGTCTAAAGTTGCCAAGGGAAAAAGTGTTTCGGTCGGGAGACGGCGTATTGTCATCGGTGGCGCACGACGCGCTCGCCACGGCCCCTTTCAGTTGATCGTGCGAAAAGTGCTATTTTCAAGTTATTTCCATAACCATGTTCATATTAAGTCATGTCATGTTGTTTGATGTCGTGGTTGCCGAAGGTATTCACCGGATGGCTGGTGAAAGCCAGTTATGGACGCGCTGTCGCACGTAGCGGCAACAGCGTGTTGGCAGATAGGCAGCGCGTACTGCCAGTGCATGCGCCTGCCCGCGAGCCGCGACACTTAGCCACTCGCGGTAGCAACCAGCAGTCAGTAGTGCGCACGCCTAACGTCCAGCCAGTCCAGTACGCGTTCAGTGGTCGCCCGCAGCGTCGCCTAGTGCACGCCTGCGACTCGATAATGCCCAGCGGCACCGCAGCAACGCGCCAGCGCGCGGCAGTACGCGTGACTGCGCGCAGTGCCGCGGGCAATCCACCAGTTAGCTCAGCGGGACGCCGCTCATGCCCAGCACGCCCAGTTGCGCCTGGGACGGGTGTCCAGCACCCGCACCAAGCCAACAGCGCCCGTGCACGCTGCGCGCAGTACGCGGCAGGCTGCTGGCCGAGCCAAGCCGACTGCCGGTTCAGTCGACCCGCAGTCTGATCCAGACCAGTTCAGACCGGCTGGACCGGTTCAGCCCCATTTTTAAATCGGTTCGGTTCTTATGTTAAGGTTTCAGCCCGCTTCATGATTTTAATGATATTTTCAGTTAAATTTTCGGGATTATTTCAGTCCGGTAAGTTCATGTCCAATCAGTTCATGACAGTTCAGTTTCGGTTATTCCGGTTAAGTCTAAGTATCACGTCAGGTTCAGTAGAGCATCTTAACGAAATTAATCAGTTAAGTTAACAGTCTGAGCATAGTCATTAGTAATTGTTTATATTATTTTCAGTTTGATCAGGCATCAGCACTACCGTTCAGTTTCAGCAGTTCAGGTGGGGACTCAGACTATGTACTACATTGATTATAATTACGGTACCATGTTTGAGGTATGTATTTCAGTTGAGGTATCTGCTCGGAATCGTCGCCGGTCCATTCTGGGTTCTAGTGGCCCTAGTCTGCCCACTAGAGTGTGCACATGGTGTCCGACATTAGTTTTTGCCGGCAGATGAGGTAACGGTCAGGGTCACGTTTGCGTGACGATTTCAGATTCATGTTCATGTTATTACCGGCTTGAGGTTGAGGTTATGTATATACTGATATCATGATGTTGTTATTATTTTCAATGTTTACATTAGTATGAGTTTCCACGGAGCACAGTGCCATAGTGCTCATTTCCCACTTTTATCATGTTTTTCAGGTCAGGACGTCGGGCCGGGAGCATGAGCTGACAAAGGCTTCAGGACATTTATGTTTTGACTGTATATTTATTATGATGATTTACGCTTTCGCTGACGATGTTTTTGATGACTTTTGACGAACTTATATTTTGACGGACTTTTGAAAAATTTTATACTTTCAGTAACCGTATGATTTTATTTAAAATTAAAATAACGGTTTTCCAAATTAAGTCACGATGTTAAGGTAGCACCCCGAATCAGTTTTCACAAAGTAAAAGGTTTTATTTTTAAATAACTTTGCGAAATTTTCGCACTCTGATTTTAACGATAAGGAGGGGTGTTACAGGCTGTACCTATTGTTAGAGAACAAAGAAGAGGGACTCCTTTTGGATAATGATCCAATAAGCTATAATGAGGCAATGTCGAACATTGACTCAGATAAATGGCAAGAAGCTATGCAATCCGAAATGGACTCCATGTATTCAAATAAGGTATGGACCTTGGTTGATCCACCACAGGGTATAGTACCCATAGGTTGTAAATGGGTTTACAAGCGAAAACGTGGTGTAGATGGAGAAGTGAATACTTTTAAAGCAAGACTGGTTGCTAAAGGTTATAATCAAAAACAAAGGAGTTGATTATGAGGAAACTTTTTCAACAGTAGCAATGCTTAAATCCATTCGGATATTGCTTGCTATAGCTGCGTATTATGACTACGAGATATGGCAAATGGATGTGAAAACTGCCTTTCTTAATGGAAACATTAAGGAAGACATTTATATGAAACAACCGGAGGGTTTCATATCCAGTGGGAGCGAACAAATGGTTTGTAAGCTTCAAAGGTCCATTTATGGACTTAAACAAGCTTCGAGGAGTTGGAACATTCGGTTTGATGAAACGATCAAAACGTTTGATTTTCACAAGAACCTGGATGAACCATGTGTTTACAAGAAGGTTAATGGGAATGCAGTTGCCTTTGTTGTACTCTATGTTGATGATATCTTACTCATTGGGAATGATGTAGGGATGTTGCAATCAACACGGACATGGTTGTCAAAACAATTTTCCATGAAAGATTTGGGAGAAGCATCTTTTATCCTTGGGATAAAAATCTATAGAGATAGATTTAAAAAGATGATTGGACTATCCCAGTCAACGTACATAAATAAGGTGCTAAAACGGTTTAGCATGGAAGAATCCAAGCGTGGATATATTCCAATGAGTCATGGGGTTTCACTTTCTAAGACGATGTCTCCAAAGACACCTGAAGAAAGAGAACGGATGAGTCATATACCTTATGCATCAGCTATTGGTAGCATTATGTATGCGATGTTATGTACAAGACCTGATGTGGCTTATGCCCTTAGTGTAACGAGCAGATATCAGTCTAATCCAGGTGAAGAACACTGGAAAGCGGTTAAGATGATCCTTAAGTACTTAAGAAGGACTAAGGATATCTTTATGGTGTATGGAAATGGAGAACTGAAACTAGAAGGTTTTACTGTCTCTGGTTTTCAGTCGGATAAAGATGACTTTAAATCCATGTCTGGTTACTTGTTTACTCTGAATGGAGCAGCGGTTAGTCGGAAAAGTTTCAAACAAGAAACAATTGCTGATTCCACAACAGAGGCTGAGTATATTGCTGCATCTGATGCGGCAAAGGACGCTGTTTGGATAAGGAACTTCATTCAAGGGTTGGGTGTAGTACCATCTGTTGTTGATCCAATAATGATTTATTGTGATAACAATGGGGCTATTGCGCAAGCAAAGGAGCCAAGATCTCATCAAAGATCCAAGCACATAATGAGGCGATACCATTTGTTTAGAGAAATCATTGGTAGAGGCGACGTCGTGATGGAGTGAGTCGACTCAGCAGAAAATATTGCAGACCCCTTAACTAAGCCCTTATCACAGAAAGTGTTCGAAGGACATCTTGAGAAGATAGGTCTTAAATACATGAGTGATTGGAACTAGGGCAAGTGGGAGATTGTTAGAGTAGGATACCCGGCGTTCCAATCGGATTGGACGTATTCTACTTGTAAATACTATCTATTGGAATTATATTGTAAATAAGGCATTACTTTATCTTAAGAGTAAGTTTTTATCCTACAATCGCACTTAAGATAAAATCCCTAAATCACTTATGTTTATAAGGTATGGTTGCGCATAGAGATGGTGATCATGGAACATACCTTGAAAGCTGTGATTTTAAATAAAGTTCCAAGTCGAAGGATGTTTCGAAATGGGATATTGAATAATCAATAAAAGACTTGCACATAGTATGTATGCTTGTTGGACAAGAATGTTGCATTCCATCAACATTAGCGTGCGACGCAAATACATATATGTGGGTGCTTGTTAGAGAACAAGTACACTGAACATGACCGTATGAAAATACTTTTGGGTATTATGTTAATATGTATGGAAGTTTGTTAGTGGCCTACAAAGGATTCGACACTTATGAAGATAAGTGAATTTCCTATGTGTTTCATAGTTAGTAATTCAAAGTCCTTGGCCAAGGCGGGATGAATAGAGATTCATATACGAATTACTAAATATGAAATAGAATCATAGTTATTAAATCAATTTGGGTTTCGACTAAATCATCCCCAAGATTTAATCGGGAAATTGGATGTCGAAAAGATTCTACATGTATGTACTTGTAATAGAAATAGGTTTACTCGCTATTCACTTAATACTAGATTCATGCTACTTGCTAGGTGTTCCCATGATATGTGTGGGTACTTGAATTAAAGGGGTTAATTCAAGAATAAGAGTTAATAAGATTAACTCAAATTACAAAGAGTTGTAAACCCACTACTAGTATTAATTGTGAACCTAAAAGGTCACACCAATGTTTGTATAAAGACAAATATTAGTATTTCTAAAGAGTTAGTATTAATTGACAAAATCTAATTTTGATTAGATGTCAATTAAAGAAATATATTAAATTAATCAATTGGATTGATTAATATTAATTTAGTGACTAATGTAATTACTAAATTAATAGTTGGATTTTAAAATTGGATTTTAAAATTCAAATCCATATAATAATATGATTATTATATGAAAGGAGAATATTAAATATAATATATATGTTTACAAATGATTTTAAAAGAGTTTAAAATTATTTGTTTATTATTATTATTGATTTTTAATGTTGATTAAAACTTAAATAATAATGATAATAATATAATAATGACAAGATGGAGTCTTGCAATTATTATATTGTTGTATTAACTTGTAGAAATGAGAAAAAGATTTTTTAATTTTGCTTGTCAAAATTATTAAAGACTTTTGTAACATTTCTTGTAAAAGTTATACAAGTCATATATATTTTATTGCTAAAAAGTTTAATATAAATATGGGCATGGTTGATGTTCATTTTTGCAAGAATTTGTGTTAACATTTTCACTTATAATTTGAGAGATAAAGAGTTAGTATTTCATTTTTGTAAACAAGAATTGCTCTTGTAATATTCTCCTATTTATATATTTCTATACTAAGTTATAAATCGAGTGAGTTCCTACTAACGAAGGAGTCATCTCGTAGTCGGAAGCAAACGGTGGATACGTTTAGAGGGAAGACAAGTGGATTCCTAAAAGCGAGCAAACCGAAGTGTTCGTTATTAATACGGGAACCAATTTCCTCAACCACCATCAAGAAGAAGGAGTTAGAGTTATAAGGTAATATTTGATATTACTTGTAATTTCTAATATTACTTGTAACAAATCAAAATTTGTATTATTACATGTTTTTAAAGATGACGATTTGTTAATTCTCCATATGTATATACGGGTTAAGTATTTAAGTGTTAAATACTTATTTTGAAAATTTTTAAATTCCGCTGCGTATAGCCCGTACGGTACAGGCGAACCCAACAGGTACTGCTTCACGAGCTTCGCGCTCTCTGCTCGTGCCTTCTCCTCCACCTGGGATCGTCGCACCCTGAAGCATCGGCATTGGGGTCATTGGTGTTTGTGATGGCCCGGAGAAACCTGGTGGAGGCCCTGCTCCCATCGGTCTTGTCGCCGTCCACGCTTCATCGAACGACGACTGCAAATTCACTCGAGGAACTTCGTCTGCCATAGCTGAGCTCAGAACACAAATTTTTGAATGAAGTCCCACAGACGGCGCCAATAATACAAGTCTCGCACTCCGACCGGTTGAAAATCCTCTAAATCTCGTTATCCTTGCCGGTTGAACACGAACCTGCACGAAACTCCCACACCGGAGGTGTTTTCCGGTGAAGAGCCTCCAACGCTCAAGTCAGATCTTGAGAGATAATATAAGTGTATGAAAATATGTAAGAGTATGTGAGATTGTGTTCAAAGTGAGGATTCTCGCCCCTATTTATAAGGGCGAGCTACCTGTTCTACACGCGTGAGTAGGGCGAGTTCGGCCAACTGTCCTCTGCTCGTCCGTACAACCGCGCGCCTCCACTATCCTTGGTGTCAGGGAAAGCGTCCCATTTGTCAGAGAATATCAGAGTTCGTTATAGCTATTGACCACTTATAGAACGCCGCGTGTCCCCCTCTTTACGTGTTGGAGATTCCATTGTGCGCTCCGATATTCGACCAATTCTGTACGACCACGCCATATTCGACCATCCTCCCTCGACCAACTCCTCGAGTAATCCGCACTTGCCGACCACTTCTGAACCCATTAGTCTCTGTTGCCTGCTCTTTGTCATCTATTGCGGGTGTCTAGTCCGACTCGACCATATCATTTGACTCGTTTTATTTAGGTAATCCGACGAACCGGTCTAGCATATAATATCCCATATCACTGTTGTTCGAGGTGGTCGATGGTTGGGGATTTCTCTCGTCGACCGAATTGACGGAATGGACTCCAGTGGATGGTATAAAGATTATGAGTTCTCGAGCTTCTCTTTGGTCTCTGTAATGTGTTCCCTCTCCACGGGTAGTCAGAAATTTAAGTGCGTAATGAAAGATGGAAACAGCAGCTCGGAGCTTGTATAAGGCAGTCCTACCAATGATTGCGTTATATTCATTGTTGATGTCGAGAACTTTGAAGGTTTCCATGACAAGTTTTGTGACGTGTTCCGCCGTACCAAATATGACAGGTAGAGTAATCTCACCGATAGGTCATGAAATGCTCCCATTGAACCCTTGTATTTGGTCGTTGCAAGGTCGGATGTCGGTGGGATCAAGACCCATTTTGTCAAAGGCTTTTAGCATCAAAATGCTTGAGTAGGCCCCGGTATCCACCATGACACGGTGGATCGGGATCCCACATATCGGGACAATAATGACGAGTGCGTCGGAATGAGGGTGTGCAAAATGATTCCCATCTTCCATGTTGAAAGTAATGGGGCAATTCTGAGCATTGAGAATGTCTCACAGATCGGTGGTAAAAACATGTTTGCCTGAATTGTAAGCTTGCCGAGCATAAGCCTTGATTTGTCGACGGGATGAGGTACCTCGGGAATTATTAGTATTTACTCGATGGACGGTGATTTGCATTGGGCTGGGGGATCGGCTTCGTTTGAGCCCTCGGGAATTTTCGGCTGACTCAACATTGAACATTTCCGAGGTGAACATGAACACTTGTTTTTCTCCTTGTCGGATTCGTTTCGGCACAGCGCCTCGGTCTTCGTCCTCATCTTCATCGTAAGGTTCAATTTGGCGTCCTGGACCCCGTTTCTGGGTATCAGAGTTGCGATAGAACTTCTTGAGTTGTGGATGACTGATTAAATGTATCATAGCAACTAACAGGCTTAAGCATTCATCGGTGTTGTGCCCCGGAGATTTATGATAGTCGCAATACCAGGATTTATCTAACTTGTCCTCGGGCATCCCAAGTTGTTTTGGATCGGGCAATATACCTTTTCCTTTGATCTCTTCATAGATGGTGGCAGCCCCAGCTGACTAAACGGTTTGGTAACCAGATTTCATGTCGGTAGCGTACTGTTTCTGGGCTGCCCTGATTTCGGGGTCATTGGCGTCTCCCCGGGGGTAACCTCGAAAGTGAGCCTTGTTCTGTTTATCAAAGGATTTATTTTTCTTCCTGTCATCGGCTCCCGACTTGGATGACTTCGGATTGAAATTAAAATCGGGAACCGACATCACCTCTTCTGCAATGATATGTTGTTGAGCTCAAGCAAGGATATCATGGAAGGTGTTTGGCTTATTTTGGCATAATGTCCAGCGAAAAATGGAATTCGGTTTTAACCCCGTGGTAGCCATAACAAGCAGGGTTTCGGGATGACATGGCTCTATATTTTGAACTCGGTCATTAAATCGAGTAATATAATCATTCATCTTTTTGAGTTACATTTGCAAGAGACTCTTTCGGAACCAAACAAACTTGGGCCCCAATGAAATGAGATCGAAAAACCGACCACAGCTGCTGCCACTTCCAGATTGAATGAGGGGGCAGAGAGTGGTACCATTTTTGAGCTCGAGGCCACAGAGTGAAAGAAAACAAGCGGCACTGAAGTGTGTCCGAGGCCCAATGGAGATCTATCCACGATTTCTAATGACCGAGGTGTGAGTCAGGATTTGACGTTCCATCATACAATCCAATTTGAGGGACTTTGACTTTTCCTGGCACATGCTCCGAGGTGAGCCCGGGTGTTAAAGGGGAATCAGCTTCTAAATATACTTGTGCCGAGGTGGAAGCTCGTCGTGGAGGATCTTGCTGTCCCCTTTGCCGACTTTCCAACTCGGCGATTCTTCGCCATAAAACTTCCAATTCCATGGATTCTTGCCGAGCTGACCGATTTCTTTCGATTTATTGTCGGAGGTCTGTTCGAGCCAGATGGGAGTGAGCCTGAGGCCGTAAGAGCGGTGGAGAACGCCGTGGTTTCTCCGACTGACATTCAACTGTTTCTTCATAAGGGACCACCGTGAGAGTGCGTGCTGTCTCGGCGTGCCGCACTATGCGTTCTTGGTGCGGAGGCGATGTTCGACTACGAGTCTGAGACGTGGCGTGAGATGTAGTTCTGCCGACGTTCCGTCGGATAGAAGGATTTCTTGGGTTTGCAGGGGTAGTAGGCATGATAGAATGTCCTGGCGCCGTCGTCGACATCCCTGGGACAGTTTGAGCCATCAAGGCGGCAAATCCGTGCGCAAACTCCTGATTTTGAAGCAGAGTGGTATAGTCTGGCTGATTGGGTATTGTCGCGGGATTCCTGGCAGAGTGATTGATACGACTGTGTCCGTCACGCGATGTATGTCCATGGTGATCTGAATGAGACATATTTGCAGTGTTCGATGTGGCTAAGGAGCCAAGGATTGAAGATTAACCTCAAAAAACTTATGAGGCCCTTCCTCTAGCGCCAAACTGTTGTTATGTGATTGTTAACAACGATTAAGGAAATGATTTGTTACGTAGTTTGAATAATTTGTACGTTAAACATGCAATCAAAACACAATGATGGCCCCGGTCCGAGGTGAACCGAGGTGAAGGTGTCGGGTTTTTATATATATATCTATCCAATGTTCACTGATCGATCCCTTTACAAGAATATGGATGTACTATTTATAGTAACTTTTTTGGCTCATACTTCGAGGTGTACGGTAGCTTTTTCTTGTAAAGTAGCTTTTGGTAGGAGGCCATGTGAGTGGGTCCCACATGAATGATGACGGATCTTGTGATGTGTGAGGCTTTTGCGTAGGTGCCTTGTCACCAGCTTCGGGAGTAGTGACCTCGGTTCATGGAGATTTTGGTTTATAATGACCTCGGCTCGGGATAACCTCAGTGCGATGATCACTTCGGTCTTCTATGGTTAGATCGGTTTAGTATGCGGACCGAGATGAATGCTGACCATTTCGGTGTTGATAATAACCCGTCTAAAGTGCAGTTTGAGATTGGTAATCTCGGATTCCCGAATCGGATGATAACATTTAGCATGAAAATTCATTGTTTTTCGTGCCTCGTATCATAACCAGTATGCTTCCAAGACTGTGGTTTTTGGAGTTGAATTCTTCTTAATAAATATAGCATGTTTCTTGTGTTTGGGGGAGATATGGGTTTTACAAAAGATTGTGCAAACAACTTTCTGAAAAACCCAAGAACATGTTGTATAAAATGTTTGGTCTGTTTTTTTTGGATGACTGAACGTGCTCATATGTGAGAGTTATGTTCGAATTATGTGAGATTATGTGTTATTGTGATGAAATGGTGTTTATCTACTGAATTCTTGCAAAAAAAAAAAAAAATCAAGTCGAAATGATTTTTGTAGCTATGATCATGAATGCATGTTTCGAGTTGAGATTGGGTTGAAAACTCCATGTTAAAGCTTCTGTTTGTGCTCCGTTTTTCGTAACCAAGAAGCTATTACTTGGACAGGTGTTCATCATGCAAATTGCAGTAATTTGAGTAGGGTTCATTGAGATTTAGAATTTCGAAATTTGGAGTTGATTTGAATTTGTTATGAATTTTTTTAAGTTGATCACGCATGCAGTTTTTATAAATCCGGGTAGGTTTATAGAGTATGATGTTGGGCTGATTTTGATGACCCTAATGTGGTTGTGTGAAATTGTGATCATCATAAAACTTGTAGTACATGTTATAAGCGATAGTTAGGAGTTGAAATTATGCAATTTAAAGTTTTGGTTGATTTTATATGATTTTTCTAAGTTGGGGTTATGCTAAGAATTTTTAAAACAGTGGTTGTGTATATGCTCACAATGTATGCTCTAAAAGGATGCCTTTAACGCGATTACTTTTAAAAATTGCTCTTCTTGAAACTTATAACTTTCCTTGTGTATTTTCTGTAGGTTTTGAGTTTATATGATTTGAAGTTCTATAACCTGAGTTATTGTCGTTTTAGTGAAGTGATGTAACTTGGTAAATAATTATGTTGGTAGATTTCATGACATTAATTGTTTTCAATTTCTTCATAAGTTTTGTAGCTCCATATTTTAGGATTTATATCTATCTAGAATCATGCTTATTCGATTTATGTGGTGCAAGATATACCTGATTTAATGATGTTGCTCATGTCCCATTTTTGCAAACTAGTGTTATGTTTCAAAAAAGAGTTTCCACCTTTATTGTGTATGGCTACGTGACCTGTATGTCCTAACTGTTTGATGTTATATTGTTGACTGGAAACACTTACGAGAAAAGCTTCACGCTGAGTTCTCGAAGTGAAGAAGCTAGAGGCAGTATAAGCGAGTTGGGCTCATTTAGGACTGCTGATGATTAGCTACCTGAGTAAGAGCTGACATGACGGCCGACACTGTTAGTCGGAAGAGTCAAACGAGCTAATCATTTTATTTGTTCGGCAATGACCACTGAGTTAAGATTATTCCTCGCTGGGGATGTCGATGTTCGATGTGACGCCCCAAATTTTATTAATAAAAGAAAATACTAGCTTTTAATTATAAGCTAGCCTTTGTTAATAAATATTCATGTTAATGTTCAAGATTAAGTTATTCAGCTAAGGTAAATCCTAAGTTCGACATTAAGTCGAAAATATTCGGTTAAATTTATTAATTAATCGAGTCAATGATAGTAATTAATCTCAGTCCGTTTATATAAATAAATGGACATCAGCGAGTTGGGATTAATTATTCTAATGTTGACATATTAATCGAATTGGAAAATATTCGGTTTGACATGGGATATTATATACCAGACCGGCTTTATTGGGCTAACCGGGGAAAACAGACCGGTTCGTTGGATTACCTAAATAAGACGAGACGATATGGTCGAACCAGAACAGGCACCTGCAATGAAAGGCAGAGAGCAGGCAGCAGGGACTAATGGGATCAGAAGTGGTCGACAGATGCGGTTACTCGAGGAGTTGGTCGAGGGAGGACGGTCGAATAAGGCGTGGTCGTACAGAATTGGTCGAACAACGAAGCGCATAAAGGAATCTCCAGCACGTGAAAGGGAAGACACGCGGCATCCTATGAGTGGCTTATGGCTATAACAAACTCTGACATTCTCTGACAAATGAGACGTGTTTCCTGACATCAAGGATAGTGGAGGCGCGCAGCCGTACGGACGAGCAAAGGACAGCTGGCCGAACTCGCCCTACTCGCGCGTGTAGAACAGGTAGCTCGCCCTTATAAATAGGGGCGAGAATCCTCACTTTGAACATCATCTCATATACTCTTACATTTTTTCCTACACACGTATATCATCCCTCAAGATCTGACTTGAGCGTTGGAGGCTCTTCACCGGAAAACACATCCGGTGTTGGAGTTTCGTGCAGGTTCCACGTTCAACCGGCGAGGAGAGAGAGCTTGAGGCGGTTTCCAGCCGGTCGGGGTGCGAGATTTGTATTATTGGCGCCGTCTGTGGGACTCTCGTTCGAAAAGTTGTGTTCTGAGCTCAGCTATGGCGGACGGAGTTCCTCGAGTGAATTTGCAGTCGTCATTTGATGAAGCGTGGACGAAGACAAGGCCGATGGGAGCAGGACCTCCACCTGGATTCTCCGGACCATCACAAACACCAGCGACCCCAACGCCGATGCCCCAGAGTACAGCGATCCCGGGTGGAGGAGAAGGCACGAGTAGGGAGCACGAAGCCCGTGAAGCAGTACCGGCGGTAGTCCTCATGCCGTTGCAAGCAGTCCTAGTTGTGACGCAACAGGTTGGACCAACGGTGCAGACAATGGTGCCGCCAACAGGAAGAGCGCCGCAACCCCCTGCCCAACAAATGGTGACCATGACAAGAGAAGAGATGCAGAGGATGGTGGCGAACGCGGCGGCACAGGCTGTGCAGCAGGTCACTCACCTGATATCCCAGGCTGCTACCACACCGACCACGATACCGGGGACGCAAGAGGAGGACGTGTCGAGTGATGGCGGAGGAGGAGGGCACAGAGATAGAGCGATGGAGAGGGTGGCTGAGCAGCTCCGACAGCTGTAGGAGAAGGTGGAAGGAAGGCCGGACAGGCGTGCTCGAGGACACCCGTTCTCGAGGGAAATTCTAGTTGCGCCGCTACCTGTGAGTTTCCGGGAGATAAACCTGATTTTTGATGGGTCGAGCGACCCGTCGAGGCATGTGAGGGCATTTGAAAACATGTCTGTCTTGCACGGGTATTCGAATCCGGTCAGTTGTAGGGCTTTTCTGTCGACCTTACGAGGAGGCGCGCTCGACTGGTTCCACCAATTAGCTCCCGGTTCGATCAGAGACTTTGAGGATTTCGCAGGACAACTTACTAATCAATACTCAAGCGCGATCGCTCAGAAGAAGACATACCTCACTCTGATGGCGATGCAACAAGGTGAGAAAGAGTCCCTGCGGAAATATGTTGCTCGATACAATCAGATGTGTTTAGAGGTGCCCACGGCGGGCGACGAGGTGAAGGCAGGAGGATTGATTAGGAGTCTGCAACCAAGACCATGTCGAACGTCACTGGCGAAGATGCCTGCTCGAACTTACGACGAGGTGCTTAAGAGATGCAAGAAGTACATTAATTTGGAAGAAACGGAAGCAGAGTTTGCTAAGCTTGAGGAGGTTGTGAAGCCTGAACAAAGGAAGGGAAGGCTGAGCTCGCCCAGGAGGGGATCACCTAGGAAAAATTCCCCAAAAGGTGGATCCTTTAAGAATCTGTCGCCCAGAAGGGATGGGTGAAATTCGTTCCGAGAGGGACGAGAAGATTCCTGGCAAGGACGACCCTGGTTACCAAACGGCCAAAGATATAACCATTTCACTCCTATCAACGCCCAGCTGGGCGAAGTCTTGGCGGCCATTGAGGAGAAGTTGGAAAGCAAAGAGGTCACGTGGCCGGCGACGAGGTTCGAGGGACCGACCAAACCCAGGTAGAATAAATACTGCAGATTCCATAGGGATTATGGGCATAACAAGGAAGATTGTAGGCACTTGAAAGACGAGATCGAGCGTCTCATACGGGCAGGGCACTTGAAAGAATTCTTCATCTGCGATCGACCGCGGGGTAAAGAAAAGAGAAGGTGTAAGGAGGATTCAGTGGCAAGAAGTGACAGGGATGATGATAGGGAAAACGACGCTAGAAAAGAGAGAAGGAGACGACAGAATGATGATCGAGAGGAGTTGAGGGGGGAGGTGCCCGCGAAGAGAGGCACAATTTATATGATTTCAGGAGGGCCCACGGATGGAGATTCAAACAATGCACGAAAGGGGCATGTGCGAGCTGTGAAACACAAAAGGGAAGAGGTCAGGATAACTGGTCGAATGCCAGTGATCAGCTTTCGAGCAGAAGACGCGGAGGGGATCTTGCTACCCCACAATGACGCACTGGTCATCACGGCAGAGGTGGCAGGTTTCGACGTAAAAAGGGTATTCATCGACACTGGTAGTTCGGTCGATGTGATGTTCTATGATTGCTTCGCGCAGATCAACAAACATTTGAATCTGGAGCTGAAGCCGGTGGCGACAGCCTTATATGGTTTTAGGACGGACAGGTTTAAACGCGTTCCAAGCGGTCGTGTCTACATACCACATGATGATCAAAGATCCGGTGGGAGAAAATGTGGGCGAGATTGGTGGGGACCAGCTCACGTCGAGGAGTTGCTACCAAACTACAGTCAGCAATAATAAACAGATGGCAGAAAAGCAATTGAAAGGCAAGGAGGAGAGGCCCAATCGACCAGGAGGGTCGAGAACGAAGGAGGAAAGGGGAGAGCAGGATAAAGGAAAGGAGAAGATACACATACAACCCGGGGGCGAGGTCAAAGAAGTTCAGATGGTGCAGGGATGTGACGATCGCAAGTTCAGGATTGGGAAACATTTTGGAGAATCGATCAGGTCGAAGCTGATCAGTCTAATCAGGGAGTTTACAGATATTTTTCCATATACAGCGGATGAGCTAACGGGGATCGAAGAAAGGGTGATCGAGCACAGACTCAATATTGATCTCAGCGTGAGGCCGGTAAAACAAAAAAAGAGACATCATGGCGTAGAAATGGACAAAATTATCAAGCAGGTGGTCGAAAAGTTGTTGAACACTGGGCACATCAAGAAGATTCAGTTCCCTGAATGGTTATCTAACACGGTGATGGTGTCCAAATTAGGAGGGAAGTGGAGGATGTGCATCGATTTTCGTGATCTGAATAAGGCCTGTCCAAAGGATTTATACCCGCTACCAAGGATCGACCAACTGGTAGACTCCACAGGATGCGAATTGCTCAGCCTAATGGATGCCTAGCAGGGGTACCATCAAATCCCCTTGGCAAAGGAAGATTAGAAGAAGGTGAGCTTCATAACGAGCAAAGGAACCTATTGTTATGTGGTCATGCCATTTGGACTGAAGAATGCCGGGGCCACTTATCAGAGACTGGTCGACCATATTTTCAAAGACCAGTTGGGGAGAAATATGGAGGTATATGTCGATGACATGCTGGTGAAGAGAAAATGGAGGCGGATCACGTGGGCGATCTGAGAGAGACTTTCCAAACACTGAGGAGATATGGCATGAAGCTTAATCCGGCTAAGTGCTTGTTTGGCGTAAAGGCCGGGAAGTTCTTAGGATACATGGTAACAAAGCGGGGAATAGAGGTGAATCCTGAGAAGGTGAGAGCGGTGATCGAGATGAACCCACTTGCCAGTGTGAAGGAGGTTCAAATACTGACTGGTCGAATAGCAGGGATGAGCAGATTCATTTCCAAACTGGCTGAGAAGAGTGGCCCTCTGTTCAGAACATTGAAGAAGAGATCGAAGTTCCAGTGGACGGAGGAAGCCCAGAAGGCCTTCGAAGAGTTGCGGGAGGTGCTGGCAAATTTGCCCTTGCTAGCTAAGCCAACACATGGGGAAGAACTTGTGCTCTACATATCGGTGGGCGAGAGTGCGGTAAGCTCGGTACTGTTGCGAGAGGAAGGAGTGGCACAATTCTCAATATACTATGTCAGTCAAGTAATGCAGGGAGCAGAGTTGAGGTATTCAGAAATTGAGAAATGTGCATTGGCGGTGGTCGTGACGGTCCGAAAGCTATGACCGTATTTCCTAAGCCATAGGGTCAGGGTGCGCACAAACATGCCTCTGGAGCAGACTTTAGGTCGACCAACGGTGTCTGGTCGACTAGTGAAATGGGCGTTCGACCTGAGCGAATATTCTATTCTCTACGAACCAAGAAGGGCGATCAAGGCACAAGTTTTGGCCGAATTTATTCAGGAGGGTACGAAGGAGGAAGAGAAAACAGAGGGAATTTGGCAACTGTTCGCGGATGGCTTAGTGTCGAGGAGCGGAGTGGGCCTGGGCATAGTACTGGTGTCGCCCAAAGGAGATTACTTGGAGTTTGCTGTGAAAATGGGGTTTCGACTATCAAAAAATGAGGCAGAGTACGAAGCGGTAATTAAGGGGATGCAGTTAGCCCTGGCCGGAGGTGCCCGACAAATCCAAGTCCACTCTGACTCCCAGCTGGTGGTCGGACAGTTTCAGGAGTGTTTTGAGATCAAGGAGGACAGGCTGCAGCGTTATGTGAATGATATTAAAAGGCTAAAGGAAAAATTCGGATCTTTCGAGTTAATGCAAATACCAAGAGGATAGAATGGTCGGGCCGATCTGTTATCTAAAATCGCTCAAAATTTGGTAGACTGTAAGAGCAGAAGTGTGACCCTGCTCCACATGGAAAGAAGTGTGGTCGAAGCAGAAGTGGTAGAGATCGAGGAAGTCGAAGACTGGAGGGCTCCAATCCTGAAAGAGCTAAGAGAAGGAATAGTCAAGGTAATGAGAAGGTTTTTCGAGCAAGGAGGGATTCTTTACAAGCGATCGTATGTCGGGCCATATTTGCGGTGTGTGACCAAGGAAGAAGGTCAGCACATCCTCAAAGAGGTGCACGAAGGATGCTGCAGCGACCACAGCAAGGCTGGATCCACGATGGCCAAAATTCTGAGAGCAGGGTATTTCTGGTCGACAATGAAGGTGGATGCCAAGGAGATGACCAAAAGATGTTTGCAATGTCAGAAGCGGCCCGCTTATCCACCAACCCGCTGAGACAATGACTACTATGAGTGCACCAATTCCATTCGCGCAGTGGGGAATCGATCTTGTCGGGCCAATGCCGCAAGCGACGGGGCAACAAAAATTCTTAATTGTGGCAGTCAATTACTTTACGAAGTGGGTGGAAGCTGAGCCGCTGGCCAAGATCACTGAGGATAAAGTAATCCAATTTCTGTATAACAACATTTGTTGTCGGTTCGGAGTGCCCAAAGTCTTGATATCGGATAATGGAACGCATTTCAATGGCAAGCGAGTTAGGATGTGGTGCGAGGAGATGGGAATCGAGCAGCACTTTGCCTCCGTTGCCCACCCGCAAACCAATGGGAAAGTTGAAGTGGCCAACAGGATTATATTGAACGGGTTAAAGAAAAGACTGGAAAAAGCCTCGGGGGCATGGGTCGACGAGTTGACATCCGTACTCTAGGCCTACAGAACTACCCCGAGGTCGACCACGGGAGAGACACCTTTCAGCCTGGTCTATGGGATGGAGGCGATGTTGCCGGTCGAGCTAGAATTGCAATCGCAACGGATGATCGCGTATGACCAGGGGCAGAATAAAGAACTCATGTTGGCTGCCTTGGACACGATTGAAGAACTCAGGGAACAGGCCTCGACCAGAGTGGAGGTGTACAAACAACGCATGAGAGCGGCCCATGATAGAAAGGTGAAAATCCGTCGATTTTAGGTGGGCGATCTCGTCTGGAAAAGGGTGGACGTGCTCAAGCATGTAGGGAAGCTGGAGCCTAATTGGGAAGGACCATACTTGGTCGAGAAAGTTCATGCAGGAGGAGCATATTCCCTAAAGGATGCAGAGGGCAGATCACTAGCCAGGTCGTGGAACGTAGCTAATCTAAAGAAATATTACGTATAAGCGTGTCATTTACGAGTTGTGATTACTTTCTTTATGCTCAAGAAAACTGGATTAATGTAGCTCGAAGCAAATTTTGTTCAAGAATTGTCAAAATCATCGATTTCTATGATTACTGATTTTTGTTCATATTTACCATTGATTTCTCACAACATGTCATTTACAAGTTCGGTCTGATCTATTTATCGACATAATCAATCTTTATATATGGTCACGTGGATTTTAGATTCAATATATGTAATGCAAGCCGATCACTTATACAACTTCTTTGAAATTTCTTGTCGGGCATATGTGGAACCGCGGGCGCAACCCCTGCTCATCATCACTCGAAGTAAGAGAAAAGTCCTTCGTTTTGGAAACATCCCGATCAAGGGGTGGGCGAATGTCGCTTGTTTTCAGAACACTCCAAGGGGTGGGCATGTGGTCGACAACGTCCACGCCTCCGGGCTGGACAACCACAATGTTTTCGGAACATCCCTTGTATAACGCCTCGTTCGTTTATGAATGAATTAGATGATTATTATTATTATTATTATTATTATTATTATTATTATTATAATTATTATTATTATTATTATTATTATTATTATTATTATTATTATTATAATTATTGTTGCATTAATATTAATTGATATTTGTTTAATTGCCTAAATGGATTTATGTGCCTTATGTGTATTTATAATAAATATTATTAATTGTGGAGATTTTATATAATTATTAAATACTATTTTAAATTAATTTAAATTAATTTAATCATCAAACCGGGCTTCGGGTCGAGCCGATCCGAGCTGCTCCCGTGATCCACGCCCGTGGAGCCGGCCGTCCCTTCCCTCTTCTTTCTTTGTGATTTTTGGTAAGTGGCTTAATTGTGGAGTCTTTCTCTTTTTCCTTTGGTGTTGAATTTTGGCAAGTACTTGATTAGGGGATCTCCTTCTAACCTAGTGCGCTCTATATAAAAGAGAGATTGAGAACCTCCTTCGTCAATATTTTTTTCCCCCGTAGTCTTTTCTTTTCACTCCTCTCCCTATCGATCTCTCTCTCTTTTTCTATTTTTTTCTCGTCTGCCGTGCCCATCGTCCAGCGCCTCCATCGCCGCCGTGCGATCGCCCACCGCCGGACGCCATCATCGCGGCACCACCTCGCTGTCCATTGCTAGCCTCGCGTCCCGGTTCACACGAAGCCGTCGATCGCACACCACTAGGCCAGCGCCGTCCGTTCGATCGTGTCGCAAGCCCGGTGCCAGCGCTGCCCGTCCAGCATTCCCGCGAAGCCTGCAGGTGCGCCCAGCGACCCGCAGGCCCTCCCCCGCGCACTCGCAGCCCCTCTTCGTTCGTTCGAACCCTCTTTCGTGCAAATCTCCCCGAGAACGGTACAAGACTATCTAAACCCCCTTAATTTATGTGTATATGTGTTATATATTAAGCCTTGTGGAGAATTGCATGCTAGGGTTTGAATATTGGCCATTTAATTTTATGTCTTGTTCGTTATTTATGTTCGTATGTGATTTATGCATAAATCGTGAATAAGGCTGTGGATTATTGGAAAATTTGAAGTCTTTGGCCTCATGGAGAAGGCCTTAGACGTTTATGTTGAACAATTGGTCTCTTATGCATTTTTGAATCGAGTAGTGCTGCTGAATATTCAAAAAATTATTTAAAATCGTATACTCGTCCGATTGTTGTGGCAATTGAACTGTATTTCCTTCTGATTGTATTATGTGTGGTGTAAAAATTTCAAGTCGAAATGAGATCTTTATCTATGTCAAATGTTGATTTGAAGTTCTGGGAAGAAACTTTGAAAAATCATTAAAAATCAAATTCTTGGAATTTTGCTGTGCTTTTTGGTGTGTGTTAGTGATCTAATGTTATATGTCTTGTGTCCAAATTTTGTTGAAAAATTCAAAGGATTGCCCAGTGAACTAGAAAGTTTAAATTTTTATCGTCTTTTTGTAAAAATTGGTTGATTGTGTTAAACTGAAGAGTTGGGTCTCAAACATTGTGAATATGTGCCTTTCTGGGTCTATTTTAATGTGTAAAAATTTCAAGTAAATCGGTCGAGTGCATTTTGAAATCGGTCGGTCCTATTTGAAACCCTGCTTGTCTGCTGGGCCCTATGCACTGCTGCTAGCCAGCGTGATGCGGAAGTGGGTTTTGAGCCACGACGATGAGAAGGTCCTAGAGCCGAGAGGGCACGAAAAGGCCGAGAAAAGGGCCAAAACAACGCACGCATGGCCTAAGCGACGGGTACAAGCGCGAATGCGAGGCGCACGAGCACAAAAGAGATGGCACAAGTCAACCCAAACGCGGCCAAGGCGTGAATTGGCCCAACCGGATGGACGCAAACATGCGCAATGGCGTAAACGTGCTCGGACGAGACCACGCCTCAAAAGGAAGTGCCATTGGAGGTTTAGGGATGCGCATCAAAGGAACAAAGCCTGGTGGAGATGCCTAAGACATCAGGTGGCTCGAAGGAATAGAAGGCGTGCAAGTCGGGTGCCCAACGGGGGCTACACACGCACACGGGCGCGCTGGCAGCGCGCAGGCGCCCAGTGGCGCGCGCAGCCACGCGCAGGCGGG